>JAUMHQ010000085.1:3784351-3803506 GCA_032361165.1 Enteromius paludinosus
GTTAAATAAGAGAGCTTCAGCGCCCCCCAAAGGAATGTGGACTGAGTGTGTGAGCTGATGTTAAGATCAAAAGTTCAGCGCTTTAATAAATATCATATTCATGATATTAAGCGGTTTCCACAAGTTCTGAGATCTCATAACAGTAACATCAAGCGGACGCTCGGACGCAACAATATTAAAATATGCCTATATCTGGTGCCCTTCTCTCATTTACAAGTGCACTATACTAAATACTATATTTCGACTTTTTTTTTTTTTATATTTTGACTTTAATCTCGTAGTTTTGACTTTATTCTCGTAGTATTTCGACTTTTATTCTTGTAATATTACGACTTTAATCTCGTGGTTTTAGATAATTTTTTTGGGTGGCACTAAAACTCCATCGTTTCTAAAGTGGGAGGAAGTAGAGTTGCGTCGTCCATCTTTTTTACAGTGCTTCAGCCATATCAGTGTAGATGTATGTATATTATGTATATTATATTATGTATATTAAAACATCAGCATTGTTTCATAACCAGCGACAAACTTATGAAGACTTGTCCGGTTCTTTTGACCTTTTCCAAACCCACAGCTTGGTTTTCTTGAGATACTTTTGGAATATAAAAAATATGCTGAATTGACATTTGCAACTGATGGAAATTCTAGCTGACCTGGTGTCATGTGAAACCCTGCTGTTTCTGCTGATGTTTAGAAGGTTGGGTTACTGAACGGATGAGGATGTTTAAAATCAGGATTTACCAACAGCATAAAGTCTATTTAAATAATGAATTACAATGAAGTTGTATTATAATATGAGCACTGTTAATTTAATGAGATGATTCAGTTAATATAAAAATGAATTGTAGTCAATTGTAGTCGGGTTGTTCCAAACCTGCAAATTCAGAATGATTGATTCATTTCTCAACATCAAAAAATGTCAAATAAATGCCATGACCTTCTTTCCTGCTTCACTGACATCAAATTGCTGCATTGATGGAATACACTTCATAAAGGAAAGATTTTTCAGACTTTAAGTTGCAATGTTTTAGTTTATGTCTTGTTCTTCTACTTCTGGATGTTAAGGCAAGGCAAGTTTCTTTCTGAACTTACAGTATGTGTGAATTATCATGCTACTCTCTATGTCACAGTCCTCTTTAATGGAATCATCTCTATTCTGCTTTGCATGAATTCCATTAAGAGCCATCTGAATTCTGAATGTGCGGATTTGGCTTATGTCAAAGGTCTCTCGCCTCGGCTGGTTTTGTGTCACCATGTCATTTCCTCTGTGAAATAATATCTGAATTTGATTTACAGGAAAGCTTCTGGCTGTGTCAGCTGCTGGATATAGTACAGTACATCTTGGTAAATGATACTAGTTTTGATACTTGGTAATGATACCCTAACCCTAAATATTAAATACATAACTCATAAAATTTAAATGATACACCTTGCTAAAGAATACAATCATTAACATGTTTTATATCTGAATAATATTTTCACACAGACTAATACTAATACTTAGACTAAATTAAATCTTGACTGGAAATGATCATAATAAAATTAAGTTATATTTATCTTTCTTATTTTGAAAATATTTATTTGATCTTTTCTTTCAGAATTGTCAACTTGCATTAGAAAAAAATACAATACAAATAACAATAAAAAATACAATTAAGAATTAATAATTAGCGATTAATAATAATTTAAAATGAATACATGAATTAATAAATAGTAATAAAAAATACAAAAATATGAAATTGTTTTTTATGATTGTTTCACTTGTGTATAATAAGATAAACATCATTAATATGTATATAATAATATTTTAAATAATCAAACATCTTATGTCACATCAATATGTATTTAGAATTTCTGATGAATAACCTAGTTTTGGTTATTAATGAAACCCCTGTGGATTTACATATGAAGAGATGCAAAAGTTTCACTCTATCTCTGACTTATTAGGCATACAGAAGTCTAATAATCCCTATTGTGGAGTGTGAATTATGAATCCAAACTGTGTGTAAGATGTTCTGTTAATCAGAACCAACCGTGAGAGGGCTCTGTCTCAATGTATGAATACTTCATGACTGATAACAGCATCGGAGGGTAATGAATGGAAATCCTGACTATCCCGAAGAGATCATTTTTCATTTCGTCCACAGGAGTCGCTGACATTCCTTCTCTGTTCCTTTCTCCAAATTTATATTTAATTCTTTTTCACTGTCACTCTGTATACAGAAAGAAGAGAAAGATTGAAACCTTTATACTAAGAGTTCATCTATATTCCTGCAGCACATCCAGTTTTATTACAACATTTAAATCTACAGCTCTTTATAATTCTAAGATTCTGGACACAACAGGAAGTGTAGGTGCATTGGTTTCTATGCCTTCTTCCACCTGTATTTTCTCCTTGCAGGTGTTATTAATGATAAATAAAATGAGCAAAAGTCGAAGATTAACAAATGGCTACCCGGTACAAAAAAACACTCTGAAGCCTGGTGGTAAATGGCAATAGTTCTTTTATTTTTTCTCTATATTTTAAAGGTTTATTATTTACAAAGAAACAAAATAGAACAAAAAAATAATGAAAACCAAAAGAATCTTTTGACAAACACCGTTTGTCTGCATATAGGTGTAAGAAAGTATACATTTACCTTTCTTTATTCAGGATCAAGTAACTAATTGTTCATGTATATTCAGATTTTTCCCCATTTTTTTTTATTCTTTTTACTTTTTTTTTTAAACCAAGCACTGGTGTACATGAACAAGCATAATGGAAAAAAAAAGCTGAAATTAAGAAGAGCTTGAGGCCTGTTCTAGAATCTTCCAACATTTGCATCACGTCATTGAACATATCAAACAGAATGATTTCACCTGAATCGTGGAGGCTGCACACCAACCGTTTTGGTTTTCCCTTTATTTAAACGTCACTCCTCCTTTTTCTTTTGCATTGTTCATTTCCCATCACATAAACACATATATGATAAAAACAAATAAGAAAAAACTAATAAACATACGAAAATATGTGCTGGTTTTCTAAAACGCCTCTTCAGAAAGTGACAGCATTCTCTCTTTTTAGTGTATGGTTGTATGAACGCCTCTCCTTCCCAATCTGGAATTCTAACAGTGTTTAAAGCTGAGAGGAAAAAGCACATTAACACGGGAAGCGTTCCCCTCCGAAGGCAAGTACAGTATCAAAAAAAGCAGATACCCAGAGTACCGCTGACCGTCCTATCTGTACACTAGTTTTTATACACTATGGCATAGCAGGAGTTAAGCGCTTTTTGCTGTATTTGAAGACACCGGTCCTTCCGTCGGCCCAGACGCCTCAGGCTGTGATTCAGGATGATATAGCGCTCCTATCCGATCTCATGAATGTGCGTATAGATAGCCTACCAAATAAAAAAATTGTGGTGTTGATACGCAAAAATTGATGTGCTACGCATTACGTAGGATTAGGCTTGTGGGGTAGATGCGTATCCAGCCCGATCTAACGGTAATTCATCCATATTTTACGAATTTGATCATTTGTACAAATTCGTACGACCTCGAATTTGTACATTTTTTGCTAAATCGTGCGTATTTTCCAAGTTGCCAATTCGTATGAATTTGTACGAATGAACTACACCTAACTCGAGACAAATCGTACAAAATGGTATGAGGGAGGTCGTATGAATTTGCACGAATTAGCCACCTCGTAAAATACGTACAAATTGGTCGTGAGACTGTGTTAGCGTATCATATGTACGTGCAACCTGCATATTATATGCACGGCAACAATTTTTGTATCATATGCACACGAAAACGGCGTATTAAATGCATGCCAAACACCATTTTGTGTATCAATTCCACAAGTTTTACTTTTTATTTGCCGTGCTATTTATATGCATTTCCACAAGACAGGGCTCAGCAACCCCTTTAATTAACCAACTAATGCATGTGTTTCTGCTTCTAGGTTTCTCTCTCTCTTTAAACAGAAAGTGCAATTCACAATGAAAGTTAGTTTGAAATGTTTCACTTTGGCCAGTTTCATCAAACCCAACGTCAGTGGCTATAAAAGTAAGTTCCCCACACATTTAACCAACGATCAATCGTGATTCCAGCCGATACTGATTTGTTTGCAACTATCACGAAACTAGTACGTTAATCGCATACGGCGAGCAAATCTCGTCCTTTTGCTCGGATACGTTTGGCTATTCCCATTGCTTTTTGTTCTCGTCGGAAAACATTGAACACACAAGTATACACTTGTTTACATACACGTGTGTGCGAACGTGCGCGCACACACGAGTCACACTCATAAAATGAACAGGATGAAACATGGCTATAGTTTAGGCACAAATACTTAAGAATGTCCTTTTCGTGAAAATTCAATGTTTCTGATACGCACAGAGAACGTCTAGGCAGACAATGAACAAAAAAAACATAATCTCACAATACATTTAAACGTCAACGTTTTTTTTTTTTTTTTTTTTTTAATAGTTCCTCTTTTTTAAGTATCCATGATAATGCATGCGTTAATGGTCGCTGTATGGGATTTGCACTGGTACAGTACTGACACAAGTTTTTTTGTTGTTGTTTTTTTGTATTTTATAGACTACTGTTGTCTTTTAAACATTGTGCAAGGGGGCTTGGAGACTTTGCACAGGTCAGAAGAGTTTTTGCATTATTTTACCGACTTTTGGTAGCGGTATTGAAAGAATAAATTCAAAATAGACAGGGACACTGCTGCTAGTCACCCCTAGTAAAACTTGTTTTACCACCAATATGGATGACTGACATGCTATTTCAAAGTCTAAAGCCCCAAACTGGATGAATCGACGTACAGGAGAGATAAAAACCTTAATGCAAAGCAGCTTCTGTTTTTGGTTCTTTGAATGCTATATTTGTTCACCTATGCTTTGTTGGAAATACATAGTTGCTCTTGAAAACATAAAAAATAGTTCTGCCGGCCGATTTCATAATTGTGTTGTGTCTGCTGTGCCATACATACTTTTATGTTTCATAACATAGACTTAAAGATTGAGATGTTTTTGTAAATCTAGCAGAGCGTTAGTAATAAATAAGGTGTACTCAAACTAGTCATGGTTGCCGTGAACTGGGCCTGAGTACGATTGTCACCACTCCCCCTCTGGCCTGCACTCACATAGGGTTTCAGCATTCGTGCTGGAGCACGCTTTTGTCATTATGGTGCGACGGTTTCAGGATAACCAAAAAGAGCGACGCTCTCGCTGTACGGAATGGAGTCCATCGCTGTGGATAGTAATTTTGAGTCGTTCGGTCCGTGTTGGTCCACAGCCCTCTCACAACCTATTGTTAAACAGGTCTATCACTGTTTTGCAATTGTGCTGCTCGTATGAGGAGGTTTGCAAGGTACCAGCTGAAGTGCAGCAAGGACTACATGCGAACCGCACCCGAGTCCAACTGAACCGTGCTCTGGCACACCTTTTTCAAGCGGGCAACGGACGGCTAAACGGAGCTCCAAACGAACCGCGCTTTGGTGGTCAAACACACTCGGGCACGGTTCACACTGCCTAGGGTGGGTACGCCCTTAGAACGTTTTTCACAGTCTTTAAATGCAAAAATAATGGAAAATGCATAACCAGAACATCTATGTCTATGTAATATTATGAAGTTGGAGTAATGTGCACATCCATTAATACTGATCCATGCAAAAAACAAAAACACTATTAATATGAAACGATTATAAAACAAAGCATCTGTCAATGTATACAGGCAGCCTATGGCTTCCTTGTTACATCAGGAAATGAAAAACATATGCAAAATGCATTAAGCTTTGCTGATGATGATGAAGATGCATACCCCACCTCCCCCACCGCAGTGGTGTCATGCCACTGTAATCACTCATATGCCTCTATCATTGACCAGCATGATATTTTTGAATACAGATATTGTCTTTACTACTACCTACAGTGTAATGCTACTATTTGCATTAAGGTTTTCTTATCTCTAATGAATGTTTCTGATGTTTGTTGTCACATATTACCATTTGAATATATATATTTATATATATATGCATATATAGGCATTACCCAGGCGGCTGACAGAGATAAGACATTGCCATGTTTGAGAAATGCACCACACATTACTTTTGTAAATACTAGTTCTACAAAACTATGTACAACACACATATAGGTAATCTTTATATCACAGTCTATTGCATAATGGTGATAATCTTTAGTTTTATAAATATTGTAAATGTACAGTCTTTAAGTGACATTTCATAATGTCCATCTCGTTCTAAAATCAGATATAGAAAATAAAACCATCCGATTTGACCACACATCCTTTGTAAAAAATAAAATTAATTAAAATAAAATACATTGATTCCCTTTAATGCACAAATGCTGTCTTGAAACGCAACGCAATTACTGCACAACACAAAGTATTGCAGAGATCGAAACTGCACCTTGATTTGATGCTCCGGGCATTTTTTTTTCCAGCCGCCAAAAGTTTTAGATGTGCTTTTTAAACATTTCAGTATTTCCCAGGTTTGATTTGCGCAAACATTTTCCACAGTGATGCCAGATGCTGCTGAATGCTGGACTTGTTTTGTCATCTTTGTCATCTTCATCGGTAAAGAAAACACATTCAAAAGCATTCCAGTACCAAAAACAATAAGGAATATTCGAACCGTAAGGAAAACATAAACAGAAAAAGAGCATCTTCAGACACGTTATAGTCACATATGTTAGAGAGGAAGACTTGTGTTTATACTAGAGTTTTTTTTTTCTTTCCCGTATGGTCAACGCCAAATATTCTAGTTGGATTTGCACATATATATTTGTATAATATACATTCTTAAGTTGAAGGGGAAGTGTGTCTAAAATATAGTACAAGGAAATTCTGTACAGGACAGCTATGAGGTTACTTCTTTTTTCTCAGAGGAAGTTGGAGAAAAAAAAATAAGAGTCTTTTCCCCATTTTTTAGTCTCTCCATAAAAATCAATCAAAATATCTTTTAAAAAAAATGAACATGGAAAAAAGTAAAACGGGATCATAAATTCGATGCGAACCGCATCTTGTCTTGTTCCGTCTCTGTACTACTTAAGACTGCCGACTCTCTCCTGGAGCCCGTGGAATCCCTGTGCTGGGCACTAGAGGGCGCCGTGCGCACCGGCGGTATTGCGCCCGATGACATCTGCCGGAAAAGGGCAACCCTCTGAGGAACGTTGGTGCGGATGCCGCTTTGCAGAACGGAGCCCGGGGCCTGGACGCCTGCCGCAGATCCCATGGGTGGCTGGATGGAAGCGAGCGATTCGCCCAATGTGGGATGTGCCCGGGCAACCAATGAGGTCTCGTGGGGCAGTGACGGCTGCGAGGCAGAGAGGTGGCGTAAGTCCTTGCTCAGGCTGCCTGACTGGAGCGCCTGCGTGCTCTTGTGGACATCGCTTCTCTGAGGGGACGCCCCTTGCTGTTGTTGCGGTGGCTGTTGTGGTATAGAGGCGGGTGAGGGCTGCTGGGGTAAGGGCTGCTGTACAAGGGACAGTTGGGAGGCCGTCGGCGATCCATACTGGAATGTTCGGCTGGCTAAAGGGGTTTGCACCGGGGGACTGCAAATGGATGTGGTGAACGAACAAGGGGACATGATGGCCCCCACCGGCTGCTGCAAGGGCGTAGGGGGGTTCATAGAAGATGTGCTCAGGTTGCCGTGGGAAACGCTCGGCGCCGAAAACGTGACGCCCTGTGAGGGCGGCACGCGGCCTGACGGGGTTATAGTGGCGGAGGTGCTGTAGCTTATTTGGGCGGCCTGCTGCTGTAATTGGTTGTTCCCAAGAATAGCAGTCGCTGTAGTGAATGGTGGCTGGGCGGGAGAGTTAATGATGGAGTTTCCAGACATCGGCGTGGAGTTCATCCCCGTGACCGATTGCTTCCGATCCACCATCATCACCATCTCTCGGTCCTGCCGGATGATCTGCTTCAGCAGCTCGTTCTCCTGAGTGTTGAAGACGCCAGCGTTCAGATCCTTCTGGAATTTCTGGAGCAGGAGTGAGTTCTTCTTCCCTGTTTGTGGGGCGAAACCAGAAGATAGTCAGTTTTTAGTCGGGGCCGAGCGTGTAACATCTAGACCAAATGAGGGTGTTGAACAGTGAGAGGAGAAGCACAAAGGTTTCACAAATGTAGAAAGGGGAGGCTAAGTAGAGATTTTGAAGTAGGACTGGCATCTGGAGGTGCTTACCTCATATGGCTATGCACCTCAATGCACATTTGTTTTTCGCTGACGCTAAAGCAAATACACACATTTCGAGTCTAAAACGAGTCACGTTCTCTGAGCACATCACAGAGACAGTACAAGTTTCATTACCCTGTTGAAGAACAAGCATGAATCTTTTTTTTTTTTTTTGATTAATCTGGTTTGCTTGTCTTCGCTGGTCTCTTAGTCTGGTCAAGTTGGCCTGTTTGCTGTGGACAAGCTTGGCCAGGGTAGGAGATGAGATATAAAAGGTATGTAAGCTGTTTGTTTTCCAGCAGGGTATCTAGTACTACTTTTAAAAGGTACAAACACAGTTTTACTGCATTACACTGAGTAATAGTTGGCCTCTACTCTGAAAAATATATTTTCGTCAGCAGCTAATGATCCTTTAAGCCTCTTCTGGGATATTTTTTGTATAAACTTAGTTGTAGTTGTTTTGTTCATGACTGTTATTATCCGATCCGATTTTTTTATTGTCCGTCTACCCTGATAAGCTAGGTTTTTGTGTTAGTGTTTTACAATGAAGGAGTAGGAGTGTCACTTTAAAAATAATTTGGAAAGTAAATAAAGCGAAGCAGTCAATTTAAATTTATACATGAAATATAATCCATAGTAAATACATATTTATTTTTCAGTTTGAAAAAGTTATTTACATTTTTATTTATATTTAGTTCTTTGCTGAACTGCAAGTCCTATAGTGTCTACATATAGTAGGTTGAATCACTGATAAGTGCATTTAACAGTCATCTATTTGTGGGTTACTGTGAAATAGATGCCAAAGTTTGAACCACCAATAAAGAAAATGATTGATCACCTAATGTTTGTAAAAAAAAATGCTTATGTATCGATTTTTCCATGAACCTCTACTATTACTAGTCTTTTGTGTACAATAGCTTAGCATAGCTCTATTGTTATATAAGATGAGTGAGTAAGGCTCTTATGAGCTGAAGGCATAAAGCAATAGGCTATCAATCTCTCAGCCGAAGCTGTAAGAACAAATCAGGCAGGAGACAGAGTTTCACGATCTAGCTGCTGTGGGACATATAAACTTTTACAATCAAGCTGTCTGCAGTGTTGAGCGCAGAAATGTTATATATTTAATCATTAAGGAAAGACTATTACACAATTTTCTGATGATAGAAAGAATGCAATTTTAGTTAGATTTTTCTACGTTTATGGGGGCAAATGCTAATAGTTTTTCGGTGCATCATGTCAGGCAGTCATTGAATCATTGTTGCATCATAAAAAATATTTTCGTACTTTGCAAAAGTTTAACGCACAATGCCATGGAGTTAATGTCACTAGAATTTGTTTTTTATTTTTTTTAAAACCATGCTTAAAATGTCAACATTACCTGTCAGCCATCACTGAAATAGTGATTAATTTCAGAAATCACTTGTCTTTGTGACAGCATGGGCATTTTATAAAGTGTTCAATACAGACTTGCTGAATTTAAGTTTTTAGCTGCAATATACTATAATATAATAATATAATGTAATATAATAAAAACATTTTCCTTTTTTGAGAGCAATTGTAATATGGCAAGAAATTTCCCTCTGGGATTACGTTTTTTGGAATCTTACATCTTTAATCTTATTTTTTAAATAGTTTTTTTTTTTTAATCCCTACATAAAAATAAATGGGAAAGACTTTACAAACCAAGCAAGACGGCTTAAAAGTGGACAGGCACAGAAGATTTAATGTGATATGAAAATAATGCTTTTCTTGTCTAAACATATACTTCATAGCCAAAAGCATGTGGACATAAGCCATCAGCACCAGATGGATGATGTTTTAAATAAAAATAAGTACAATATGATCTGCTATTAAAAGCGCAGGACAGTAACTGTCAAGATGAAGGAATTTAAACACTGTCTCCTAATAACTTACTGGAATATGTATATTTCATTTAAGACCCTTCCTATGGGGGAAAAGCGATCAATAACCAATAAAGCAGTGTTTCAGTACTATATCATTTGTTATTATCTGAGGGAGAATGCGATATTTCATTGAAGAAAGAAAGGGGCTCTTGAGGATGAACAAGTCTGGTCTCGACAGGAATGGTTATTCAGGGGGATCAGGAACAACGTGTACATAACTGCAGTAAGGGCAAAGACCTCCCTGGAGACGTCGCTGAGGATTTATATCCTAGCATATCCAAATATACACAATTTCCTTGTTCGTGGTGCATGTCGACTAGTCTGGTAGTGGTAAACATGGCTGGGTGACTTTTGTAGAGAGGCAGTCAGACCTGAGATGCATTTTGGGCGACTGATTGCCCCTGATGTTTGCAACCCACCCTGAGAGAAATGGCCTTTGTGTATTCGCTCTCAGAAGGCAAGGGCCACGCTGTGTAATCTACTGGCAGCCACAGTGAAATGAATCCAGATGAACACTGAAAAGACTACGATCTACTTCTAAATTAACATGCATTGTATGTCTATAGACTTACTTGAGGTCTAAAAAGAGGTCTGGAGGTATTGTGAATTCTGTGAATGAGGAGTTGATCAAAAACATGTTAATCACAGGACTCTAAAGGGTCAGTGGAGAAGGGGATCTACACAAGCTCCTTCCAGATCAATCAAGACCTCTAAGAGGTTTAACGTTCTGTTGGATATGTTTAAGGTGTAGATGTTCTCTGACACCCTTGCAGGAACTTTGAGCTCATGTTTTATTAACCAAGTCAGCCAAATCTACAGGGATTTCTGTAGGAAATTACATACTTTGGGGTTGTACTCAACAGAGAATTTGGCTTGCAGTAACCCAAAAGTATTCAGACACTTAAGTCACATTTAAAAATGCATGAATGTCATTGCATTACATAACAAAATATGAAAAACCAAATAGCATTAAATGGGAAGAATGCCATCTCAAACTAAAGTGATTTAATTAGTAATCTAATCAGCTTCTAAAACATTTGTAGGTCTCTGATGATGTTTATACATTACATGCTTATGTACTATTTTAGGCTTAGAGAATATTGAATTAATATGTTGATTTTATTGTATTTAATTAATTCAATTAATTATAAATGTTCAGTACAATTATATTTAATGCATTACTAATAAATATATACAAAAGTGTGAAAAATGCATATTTAATGTCAATTAAAAACATAATATTGTCTCTATATACATTTTTATCATTTAATTTTTTAAAAACTGTCAAATTAGGTAAATGCATTTGATATAATCATAACATTTCTATAAAATTGCTATTATATTTCTAAATAGATGCTGCCAGTAAACAAATTGTATGTCTAAATGTTGTATTGTTCATTCAGTTCATCTAACTGAATAAAAATGTAAACATTAAGCACAAATAATACACATGAAAATAAATATATGAATTGCACTTTTGTAAAGGCATGTATCTACAATGTACTTACAGTGTACTTAACCAAGGATAAGGTAAGGAAAGTGCATGGGGTTAGGTCTAGGTTCAAGGTTAGCACCTAGTTATTACTTAGTTATTGTAATTACTACAATAAGGACATAGTATCTACATCAGTAAGATGACTGTAAAATAAAGAGCTACCAACATTTTTAAGCATATGTCTCAGATGGTTCACTTCAAATTCCTTACAAGCAAAAAAGACAATTGTTAGGAGTACTACTCAAAAGTCTTGGAAGAATTGAATGAGAAATTGTACTTTATATTATATGAACTTAATGGCAGGTATTTTGGCTAATCTAACCAAAGTTTGAGACACCGTTGGGACCAGTGCTCATTTTTAAATAACTCTCAATTTTCTCTCAGTTTTATTGTTTTCCAAGAAATAATTGAGTAGTTTTTCTTTCCTGTGGGAAGTTTTAGCAAAAATATAATTTGAGACTGCCCCACCATTTGATTGTGAGCAAGAGAAGACTTATGAAAAGACATTCTGAACATTGCTTTAGCATTGATTTCACAGTAACCCACAGTCTCTTGCAGAACAAAACCTATTACATGGGGCTTGTACGGAGAAACACACATCTCCACCGAATGTTCTTAGACATTCAGCAGAACGGAACATTCTATTTCACCTCTAAGCTTGACGGCCTCCGCTGAGACACATTAGCCCTCCGCTGCATTCTTCTGGGGCTGAATGGGGATACTGGGCTTCATTTCTTTGTATCTGTGTCACTAAAGATGCCTAATAACCTGGAGTCTGCCTCCCATTCTCTAATTAATGAGTGGAACACAGTGAGCCGTGAATGCGGCACACCATTGAGCTCAAACACCTTGCCAGGTGGCTGCCATGACGTTTGGACCACGGCTATAAATAGGCAGAGAGAAAGCTGCCTACTGTATATTCTAGCTTCTGTTGCTAGCATGTAAAACTACGTAAACTAGTTTGAGTTTCTGAGAATGTGAAAACTAGTTTGTTTGGTTAGTTTGAGATGTAGGGCTATACAGTCAGTCTAGAAATATCTGTGAATTCTAAACCTGTAATTTCCAAGTCGGCGTGAAAATGCTTTTTGAGAGTGCAAAAGAGTAAGATAAATACCTTATATTTATCTCAAATGATAGAAATTCATTGTCTAATGGTGTGGGAAATCTATGTTTGAAAGCTAAGTAGCTAAAATCAGCATTAACCTTGCTTATTTTATCACATTTGTTGTTCTTTTCTTTTTTCTTTTCTTTTTTTATACAGTAAGAATTGTCAACACAGTCTCACGACCAATTCGTATGAGGTGGCTAATTCGTATGACTTCACTCGTACAATTTTGTATGATTTGTCTAAAGCCCTGTGACGGGTAGGTTTAGGGGCGGGGTTAGGTGTTGGTCATTCTTACAAATTCATATGAATTGGCGACTCGTAAAATACGTACAATTTAGCAAAATTGTATGAATTCATACAATTTGTACGAATTAGCCACCTCGTAAAAATTTATGAATTGACATGGGACTGGGCTGGCATTTTAGGTTACGTTCTTTGTATAGGGAAAAGTTTGTTGAAATTATATTCTTCTTTTTTTATATTCTTATTTTAAAAAAAGAGAATTTTTTATATTCTTATTTATATTCTTATTTTTTATCTGAAAAAGTTTCTTTGTGGTGAAAGAAGGTTCTTGAAAAAGGTGAGAAGGAGATAAAAATGGTTCTTCTATAGCATCGTTTGAAGAGTCTCTGAAATTGCTAATAAAATCTCATCTTTATGTATAGCTAACCATTTCAAGTAGCTTAACTGTACAGTAGTCAACATTTAAAGTGGAAAACGTTGAACACATTTTGATCCACTTCAGATATTGACTACCGTACTATAAATAGGCTCACCAAGCTCATATTAAAGTGTCTTACCCAGCACCATTAAAGATACAGACAAATAAGAATAAAAACAGAATGAAGCATTTTGTGTGTTTAGCAACATCATCACAACAAGCAGTAGCGTTGTTATCATTGTGATTATTTTCTTGCAGTAAAAACCTTAAGTGAAGCAAATCTTTTGGGATTTCTACAACCGATCAAACAGCATGCATGCATTGATTATTATAAAGACAGTTACATAGAAAAAATGCCCCAAACATGACATCAAAATTACTTGCCTTGACTTTAACAATAGCATGCAACCTTGTTTTTACTTACAATGGCGTTTTATTAGTTTGATTTAACCTTGGTTTTGAGGTCCACTGGGTGCACTGAACGCATGCTGGCTGCCTTAAGCCTGTGGATCGTTTCAGATGTGAGGGGGGGAAAATCTGGATCGTCATGAGGAATTTACCTGCTGCCTACTGGTCGGCCAGGACACTCTTGAAAACGAGATGAGCTCATCTCAAGAGGGGCTCCTGGTCAAATAATTTTTAAATAAAGATACATCAATTGTACAGCATGTCATTCTGGTTAATGCATGGTAACTTTAGTTTGCTTTTTTTTGTCAAATTCTTTCGCTTAGGACGAGACAAGCATTTGCAGTCCAAAAAACAGTACATGGAGCATCATGTCACGGTCCGTATTTTTCCCTTGTATGAGACAAGACCCCTTGTTTTAGTTGGACTAATGTCAAATCAACAGAGTTTTATAAGTGCTTGCAGTGGCAACTTGCAGTGGCAATCTGGTACAAGCCCGTTCTCCACATGAAAGGACAAATGCACGTCTTGGCTTTGTTTACACCGGCCGTCTCGCGTTGTGACTGGCGTTTAAAGGGTGTTAACGTCAAAGCCACAGAGTTGGGTGTAGATGCAATCCTAGTTTTGAATTCGGACAGCGTAATGCATGCTGTCGTTTTTTTGGTTTCATTTAATCAAATTTAATTTGGCCTGATCGCATTCATTCTTATCTGCTATTGATTAGTTGTGACGTGCATGTCACAATAGTGTGGGCATATTGATCCAAACCAATCCAATCCGACTTTTAGTGCAAAGCAAGTCAATAGCAACATGCCAGAATTTAGCAAATAAACACAAAACTAAAAAGAACCAAGGAAAAAGGTAAAAAAATTAAATAAAATTAGAACCTATGTCAAATTTGTTTTGCTTGTTTGTTTGTTTTTTTGGATGCAGGCAAGCAGGTGCTTTTTTTTTTTTTATTCGACCCCAATGACTGTATAATGGAACTTAAAAAGGGATATTGTTTTATATTTCTTACATGTTTCATGCACTCAAGTTGTGAAATTATGCAGGGCTTCATGCTACATTAGTATAGGATTCATAACCGATTCATATGCTTAAAGGAGAAACATTTACTTTGCGTTTTCAGGTCACATCTTAAATTATCTTCTGGTTTTATCTTATGAACTGTGAAATCAAAAGGTGCACAAAGAAACAAGACACAGTTTATACTTTGTGTAATCATAGCAACTCTTAAAAATAAAAAAATTAAAAAAAGAAATACATATTTTTGAATTATGCTTGGATGTGACCACTGAATTTAAGATGCATTTGTGCTTCACTAGGTAAATATATTTCTACTGAATAAAAGATTCATGGAAATGTTGGGTGAAGAGTAACACGGCTCATGCTCTAGACTCTACTGTAAACCATAGTGACAGAGAATTCAATTGAATAGCACAAAAAAAGTGGTGACAAGGTCATAGACCAAACCCATTGAATGGTGCAGAACATCAAACCGATGCTCTACAAATGTTCAGAATGCATTAGCTCACATTTGAATTCCACACAATTCAAATTCATGATGGACGGTGGCCTGTATCTCAACAATGAGACAAAGACTAAAATATGCAGCGTTATAGAACCTGATTTGTCTTAAGACAGCTCCAATAAAATCCCTTTTTTATTTTCCATTGTTCCTTTGAAACTGGTTGAAAGAGAAATCCTTCTTTTCAGTATTTCTATGAAGAGTGGTGTGAGTGATAATGGATTTGTGTTTAATGGGGAAAAGTACACAGTTTTTTTTTTTTTTTTTTAAAAAGCATAGTAATGCTAATTTTAGGACATGTTTTTATGGAAAGGAACATTCAGGAGTAAATGTGTTGTAGTTTCTTAAATTTAAATGTGATATTGCAGATGTTAATGCTGTCATTTAATGAACGTTGAGGTGATTCATGCAGATTTTGCACAAATAAACTACAAAAAAATAACACATTTGGAAAATAAACTTTAAATGCTGCTTTGGAACAATATGTTTTGTGAACAGAGTTGTTCAAATAAAGTGGTTAACACTTTACAATAAGGCTCAATTAGTAAACATTAGTTAATACATTGGGTATCATTAACTTTTTTTTTCAATTTTTTGTCAGTTAATTAATTTTAATTAGTAGACATACCATTGCTAACATGTTCAAATTACATTCATACACTGTAAAAAAAAAATCAAGTAAAATAAATGACATTTTGGATATTGGAAAATTAGTATGTTTTAAAAAACTGCTTATATTCTGCCAAATATATGTGAGTGTTTTGTGTATTTTTATTATGTGTATGGAAGTACACACACATACAGTATATATTTAAAAAATATTTACATGTATTTATATTATGAATAAATATATTTAACATAAACATAACATATTTTTCCTGGAATATATACATGCATGTTATATTTATATATACATAATAAATAAACGCAGCACACATGCATATATTATGCAAACTAAATAATCGCAATTAATCGTTTGACAGCGCTTTTTAAAACACCTTTTCAGTCTTGTCCAATTATTTCTAAATAAACATCTAACAAAGATTAATAAATGCTGTACTGTTTAATGTTAGATCATAGTTCCCAATCTAATAACTAATGTTCAAAATTGCCCCTTATTATAAAATTCTACACAAGTGTAAGTATTGAATTAAATGGAATTGAAAAGCCTGTTGCTTTGTTTTAAAGAAAGAAACAAGTAAACAAATATAATAAAGTAAGCACTTTAAACGAGCAGGGACTATACTAACATGTGAAGAACTGGTTCTAATTGATTTCAGCCCTTGCCCTTTAGTGCACCAGCTCAAACCCCCTCTAGGGGGTGCACTGCTGCGGCTAGGGGTCAAGGGAGGACGGGGTGGTGCTCATACCCAGGTGTGCCAGGTGGGGGAGTGGAACGGAGGCTCATGCTGGTGAGGGTTTGCCTCCGTCCACCCTCCATGCGTCCATTTGGGGATGACATTGAACCAAAACCAGCCGGTCCCGGGCAGAACGGCTACATGCACTGTCGCTTACCGACAGACCACTTACTTAACGTTAGCACTTACAGTTATTTCTAACGATTTACAATAGCTATAATCCATACGAAACATTTGGAGGAAGAAAAAAAGAGGGAGAAAATAAGGTAGCATATATAGATACGTCATGCAACACAATGGAAGATGATTGAGGTGCGATGAAGGACAGGACAAACGCGCAACAAACACACACGAGGTTCAGGCATTAGACTAGAACAGAAGGCGAGGGTTGGCTTTCTGGTCTTACCAATGCGGTCCAAGCGGTCGATGGCCACGGTTTCGAAAGCGCGGCGCATCATGGGATATTCCTCCAAGACTTCGTTGAAATGGTCCACGGACAGTGAGAAAAGTCGGCAGTAGGTGTCAGCGCGAACGCTAGCTGTACGACGACCTTTCGTCAACAGGCAGATCTCTGTGGGAAACATAAATTGAAGATATCACGTTTATATAATAGAGGTTAGTCGTTAAAGAAGGAGGCTGGTTGAGCATCTTCATGGCTGGCTGGAAATGTTGTTGTTAATGTAAATGCAGTATTTTATTTTTTACCTAAATGCCTGAAACAGCGCCCCATCAATGGTTGAGAAGTGTTTCATTGAACAAAGTACATACTCAAAGTGTCCCACAGAGACATTTGTAATGAACCTGAGTTGTCAGTGACAGTTTAATCTTGTCCACAATTTGGCTTAATCTGTATGCGGCAAGAAAAGTCCTTAGTGCTTATAGAAGTGCAAATGGTCCTGTCTTTCACCCTGAGATGTGCGTGGGTACATCCTCTTATATGGAATGTCTGTAAGCTGGAGTAAATAACATATGACTACTGATTCTGTGAATATATTTGCTGCAATTGTAAGACTGTACATCCAGTGCAGATCCTCAAAATGACAGATTTGTAGCATTATTTACAGAGTCTAGAGATGATACCCTTGACATTTTGTCCTGGACGGGAAAAATGCTGTGGAAAAAGTCTGTGTAGCCCGCGGGACATGCTAACAACACTCTCCAGCTGGGAGCGGGAACAAGGTGTTGGAGCTTTTTAATGGAAAAGTGCCATCTCTCTTGCGTCATGCGGTGCAATGTAAAGGTGAGGACGGCAAAAGTACTTTGCGCTTGCTGTTCTATTTCTAATTGGTTCATTAGGCTCAAATGTCAACAGTAATGTACATTTTCTCAGCCCAATAACAGCGACAGAAAAGTCAAGAGAGATGGAGAGAGTCTGAAAGTAACAAAATGATGAAACGTCATGAAATTTCAGATTCTGGCAGTAATTGTCGTACTTTGCACGTCTGTGGCCAGCTGCCAGTGGTGGACGAGTGCCTGAACGAGTTAGCGCCTGAGCTAGCAAATGTGTGAAGGTGTCTCTCTCACCCTGACAAAAGAGCGTCCAATCAACCAGCCCTCCTCTCGGGCCTCTGCAAATGGAAATGACACTTGACCTCATAGCCTTAGAGGTCCGTCGGATTGGCACGTATCCCGGCTGTGAGCTAACGCACGGGGTTTGCCTGATTTATCGTCATCAGTGCTTCACCTTAACTGGCCCTCACCTCATGGCACACTGCCAGAACTTTAGTGTACATGGATGCTTTGAATCACTGCATGTTAAATTAATTAATTAATTAATAAAAATGTATAATAATTAGTATTGTTATATAATAATAACAACTATTGTATAATAATAATAAAAATATTATTATATTAATAATATTATATTATAATAATTATTTTTATTATCGTTGTTGTTAAACCACTGCATGTGTTTTATACGGTGGCCGAGAAGTGCAAAACACAACAACAAATACGCAACACAAAAAACAAATCTGAAAACCAAATAACAAATCCAGAATCAAAATTACAAATTAGAAAAAGCATTATCAAATCTAAAAACAAAACAGCAAACAATAAAACAAAACAACAACTCTGGAAACACAACGACAAATCAGTCAAACCGGAAAAGGTAGGTATTTTGTGTGAACAGCATAGTCGCTGCTGATTGGATGAAACTCCTGTCAATCAAGACATATAGGAAGTTAGTCCCGGCTGTGTGCATGCCATCCAGTGTTGCCAATTAGCGACTTTTCAGACCCCTTTGCAACATTTTTCCAAAAAAGCGACTAGCAACAAACCTTAGCGAGTCTCTGGTAGTGCCGCGCACGCGCGAGTTCTAGTTTTCACAGCGCGCGCACCCCCCTCTCTGTGTCTGTTCTGTTCAGCGCGCGGCTGTGAGCAGCAGAGCTTTCAGTGAAAATAGATATTATGTTGCTGCTAACTCTATTTTACATGTAAATATAGTCCAAATCACAGCATAGCCATTGTCCATATCTTATGTGTACTTGATTTAATCAGAAAACGGCTTGATTATAAATCAGG
>JAUMHQ010000085.1:3808497-3829017 GCA_032361165.1 Enteromius paludinosus
TTGGCTGTTAATAAACATGCATATTATGAAAATGATGTATCTGTGTCCTGTTATTTATCTTTTGGTATGCATTTCAGGAAAAAAAAATGGTTAGGATTCAGGTGTAGTTGCAAATAGTGATTAATCATGATTAATCCACTGAAAATCCTAATTAATTTGATTAAAAATTTTTATCATTTGACAGCCCTAATTTATATATTTATTTTTGTTATATTTGATATTATATATAAGTATATTTAATATATAAACATAATATATTTTTATTAAATATATACATGCATGTGTTTTTAACCTGACACAGCGTTAATGACACAGATGAGTGAATCTGCTATAAGTGGTTACTAGGGCTTAAAGAACTGTAGTGGCATTGAAATAATGGCAAAGTAGTGAAGATATAAGATAAGATGTTTCCTTTCATATCCAAATGAAAGCGATTATGTGTTCAGACAGGGAGATTATCCTAGATCCGCACTTATTTTCTGAGATGCTTAGGTTGAAATTTACCCATGGCCGTATAAGCTCCGACCCTGGGTCAGCACTACTAGGTATTTGTGTCTCACCTCTTTGAGCGGGTCGTTGAGCTCGTTAAGGATGCTGTCCTCGTCGAAGATCTTTCCCTGGTAGCGATGTTCATAGTAATCGTGGATTTTCTGCCGCATGTCAGCCGGCAGCTTGTGGAAGGACATATACTGCTCCACTTGCTTGTACTGTAAGACAGAAAAAGTTTAGAGTAAAAATAAACGAATAAAAGCCGGAACTGATGCAAGTAGGAAAGACTTGTAGGAAATAACATCACTGTTGTTTCTTCTAGATTGCAATTTGATTAAATGAAGGGGAAATGGAGACTTTTGCTTAAGGCATGGCTTTTTCTTTCCTTTACTGTTGTTTCTTGTCAGATTGCACATTGTGATGAGTCTGGTGCGATTTTGAGCATAATATGCAACATCAGCTGTATTTCATTGATTACATTTGACAGGACTGGCTGTTTTGACCTCATTGACACACAACATTGCAACATCATTGGAGTTAATCTCAAACTATTCTTAAACAACAACAAAAACATCAACAATCAAAAAATAAAGCAATTTTAAGTAATTTTATCAATAAATGCAAAAATACCTTCTTTGCCAATTTTGTACTGAAAATACAAAAAATACTAATATTATTCTATTTTTGTAATTTTTATTCAAACAATAATATAATTATGTATAATAATAATATAATAATACTAATAAGATTTTTTAATTATTCAACAAAGAAATTAAATTAATAAAAAGTATAGTCATAAGAATATAAGAACAAATTTCCTATTCCTCAAATAATCTTGAAAATATGCATACATTTTTCCACAATAAATAAATAGCACAACTGTTATCAACATTGATAATAATAATAATAATAATAATGATAATAAAAATAATAAATGTTTATTGAACAGCAACATACTGTATTACAACAAATTAATAATTAGAATACATAATTAATTACATAATTAGAATGAAAAAAATCTGCTTTGCATCAAAGGAATAAATAACATTTTTAAACATATTCCAATAGAAAACATTAATTTGAATTACTAATAATATTTAATTACATTAAATGAATTTAACATTGTTATTTACCTATTTGATCAAATAAATGCAGTCTTTGTGATTTAAAAAAAAATAAAAAAAATATATATATATATATATATATATATATAAGTGTGTTTAATGACTATGTTCTTCAATTGTGCAATGAAAGCCTGCAATCAAAAGTCAGAGATTTTGATACCTACATTTCATCCTAATTCATTCCAAGACAGAATGATCTTGCTATTATTGTCTCGGCTGTTTCTATTTGTATATCCCCAGAGGAACGGCTCCTTAAACAGAACTCAGAACATTTACCTGAGCTGTGAAAGAGCAACCTTGAGCAATGAAACGCACCTCTGCGTGGGTGTTTGGCGAAATGATCTTTTTAATTTTGTGCATGATTTAGTGATGAATCCTGTGTAAACACATGCAGACGCACGCAGGGAAATGTGCTGGGTCACTGTCTGTGGGCAGGTGGTGCGTGCGGACGAACACTTCCTGTCTGCCAACTCAGCTGATGACATCAGAGCAGGAATGTCTAATCCAGCACCTGCTCCCCGATACCTAGCTCAGGTTACACATAAATTCAATTACGTATGCTTTCTGTAGCTACGCAGGCTGCCCACTCCATCCCGTCACAGGAAATGATACCAACACAGTCTATATCTGTTCCAGAGCTATCTATTTTAAACTTTTGCATTGATTGACTTGCCTATATCAGCTCTTCTGTTCATGATTAATCAATAAATGCTGTTAGATGTATGAACTCTATTTCTGTACAAGCTGTTTTATCGGTTCCCTATCAGTGTCCTTTTACAGTACAAGAAACGGTTTCTTAAATTCAAACGGGCTGCAGTAGGATTTTCCTTGCTTTAATTAGATCGTTTTTGACATACTCTCTATTTGTAAAAAATTAAGCATGTTGAGGTTTCATGAAATGATTTTTGAAATTTTGAAATATTATCACAATTTAAATGACTGTTTGCTATTTTTATATATTATAAAATGTAATTTATTCCTGTGATGCCGAGCAAATTTGTAGCATCATAACTCCATTCTTTAGTGTCACATGAAAACATTTTAATATGCTGATTTTCTGCTCATGAAACATTTTCTATTAATGCTCAAAACAGTTGTGCTGTTTAACATTTTTGTGAAACATGAAAAAATATAATATTAATTATAATTTAAAATTATTAATATGTTATAATATTAAAATATATATATATATATATAATTATATATTAATATTATGTAAAATAAAATAATTAATTGTGAGAAAATAGAATTTTATACATCCACGCTGAATACAAATAAAATAAATAAATAGACAGACAAATAAATAAACATATCTCCATGATCAAACTGACAGAAGTTTTCAGTCCATTTATCACATTTGATATGGAAGGTAAGAGTTAGGTACTGTAAACATGTAAACAATATTTCCAAAATCTGATCATTTTACATATACAGCAATATGTGTTTCATGTGATGGCAGTGAGAGGGAAATGCAGCAGCACAGGAACAGAAGAGAACAGAAGACCCTGTGATCCTTTATCAGTGCGGGTGAAACGGCTTTAAATGACAATTCAAGCACCAAGCAATTAGACTAATGTTCCAAAACCTCCCCGTCTCTCTCTGCTGCGTCTGGTAGACCCACGGCTACTTACAATCCCGACAGGAAGCCTTTGTCCTTGTCTCTTAGACAGAGGCCTTGAGAATTTAATAGCTGATGTCTTCAGGATAAGATGGGACAGCCTGCTTTAGCTTGACCATACTGATTTCAGAATACGTCTCTGAGGAGACTTTGTGTCTCAAAAAATTAAGACTGAAATTCTAATGCACACACAAAGTGATGAAATCACCAACAGTGGGATTTTCAGTGCCTATATATATATGTTTTGTTTTTTTTCCCCCAACACAAGCATGCCTCTGTTTTATGCCTTATTCACTACATCTCCGGGCTATTTGGTTGGACTAGTTAACAATGTGCCATAATTTGCATAATTCGGGCAGTGGAATTGAATGCTTAAACAATGCAAATAAATGGTGCGGGCACAATTAATTCCAAGAGAATTCCCCACATTATGTTTTTGATCTGGACGAGTCAGAGTCAGTGCTGAATATTAATAATATGAGTAAGAGTGACCTGTGGTCAGTCAGTCGGTGGCGGTGCGAGTGCCATCAGCCTCTTGTAGAGATACAGTGAGTCATTGGGCATCAGGGAAAAAGCAAAGCACTGATATGGGCTTCCTTTCTGAGACACTGTAGTGTTTTTTTTGTTGTTGTTTTTTTTAAGCTGGATTTGGACTTGGACAGCAGCTTGCCAGGAGGAAGACTCTTGCATAGGATGGCCATTTTTATAACTCCAAAAAGGGATAAAAAATGTAAATAATCCCAAATTTATATAAGCTGTGATAGAAACTTGTCCAGGGCTGCGTTCTCTGATAACGTTGTCTCTTAGTGCACTAAGAAGACTCAAGACTAGTACACAGCTATACCTTTGCTACGTGTGTTCTCCAAACTATATCTTAGGATGTTGCTTAAGGTAAACTTTCTGCATTCTGAGGGTTCCACTTGTTTTTCTGATATGAGACATCCTCGATGACGTATGCGACCTCCGGAGGGCGACACAGCTACCAGTAGCTACATTTCCATCCACTTATTCCTATGTGCATTTTGGAATATTGCATAAAAAAACTTCTAAACATCAAAAACTTCTGCGTAGGAAACATTTTTATCCAATTAGAGAAAATGTGCAATAAAGGAAACACTTTTACGGAATAAATTCCTCCATGTGCACTGAAAAAGTCTTTGCGGGATATCTCGAACGATCTCGTTCACACAGCAACTATATGTTGTTATGGACATTCTGAAATGGATGAGCAAATTTTGTTGTACAGTTATTCCTAAACAGCAGCATCCGCCTTCAAAAGCATTGACCGCATTTATTGTGTTTCGTCCGCTCACTCTAGGCGCAAGTAGATGCATTTGCTATATCATATGCAAATTATTACAGTATATTCTAGGGTTGGGTCGATAGACGATGTCATGGTCCATCGCCGATGGCCGATAGACATCACGATGCTGAGCCATCGTCCATCGTGATGTTTCAAATTAGACATTGTACGATGCCAAATTGGTCGTCATCGCCCAACCCTAGTATATTCTATATGCTCCCTTTGACTGGAAATAGTGCTTTACTCGCATGTTTTATGCGATATTCCAGCTTACCATTTCAGATTGTAATGGCTGGACATAGTATTTAAAAAACGGACTGTCCGACCTAAAACTGGACAGATGGACATCCTACCCTTAAACAAACACATATTGCAATTTTAGAAAAACATGAGCTGTAGACCAAAAACTCCAGAATCTCATCCATTTTAATCACTCAAGAAGCAGAATCAGGGGATCAGCCTGTTTGGTTTAACGGATTGTCACAGACCGGTGATGACAGCACCTGTGAATAAACATCGTCTTGCACACTGCAGGCTAGTGGTGAAAACGATGTCACTTCTTGTTCTACATTGATTACAGCGTGTCTGTCAGAGCATGATAAGGACTGTTTGTGTTTGCAGTGCGTTGATTTACGCTGAACTCACTTAGAAGGGGAACTTTTTGGTTGTTGGTTTGGAAAGTGCAGAGGCTTTTAAAGGAGCAGTCCTGAGGTGGTGAGACGCCACAGAGAAGTCAAGCTGTTTTGGGCATGTGGCTTAAAGCACAAATATCACTGGTACTGCCAGAACAGATAAACTCACTTCATCCTGAGGGGATTTCATAAAGCTTGCTTACATGGACTTCATGATTCCCACTGAGGTAATGCTAAAATGTTTCAGCCGTCTGTGTGAATAACAGCTGGCGTCCTTTTAGTGTCAGCGGCATGTTTATACATCCGCTTCAAAAGGCCATCGACACATGATTTACCAGCTTGTTCCTACAGACGTGTGCCAATGTTCCTCAATTTGATTCTTTTTTGCACAATCCTTTTTTTTTCCTTTCTTTTCTTTTTTTCTTTTCTTTTCTCCCCCACCAACTTTATTTTCTTGCCCATGTTTCATGTCCCCTCTTTTCTCCTTTCTTGCTTTTTCTTTTTTCTTACCATTTTCTTTTCCCTACTTTTCCCTTCCTTGTTTCCGTCCTTCCATCCTATCCTATCCTATCCTATCCTATTTCATTCTTTCTTTTTTCCTTTCCTTTCTTTCCTTTCTTTTCCTTTCCTTTTCCTTTTCCATTTTATCAGTTTCATCTTGCAGTTTTTCTTCCTAATCTTCTCTTCCTATTCTGTCCTCTTCCTTTCCGTCTCTTGTCCTTTTCATTTTCAAATTGTCTTTCATCCTTCAGTCTTTCTTCCTTCCTTTAGTTTTTCCTTTTTAGTTTCTTTCCTTTAGTTTTCTATTTTCCTGTACCTTTCATTGCATTGCACTAGTCATTTCTCTCTTCCTTTGATTCTTTTACACTCTTTCCATCACCTTTCCTTTTCTATTGCTTCACTTCCTTCCTTCTGTGCTCTTGTCACTGCACATTCCATTTCCTGTCTCTTCCTTTTCCATTTTTGTACATTTTTCATTTTCAGTTTCCATTCATCTTTCAGCTTGGTTTCTTTCCTTCCTTCCTTCCTACATTTTCTCCCTCCTGTTCTTTCCTATTCCTTTTCTTGAGGTTTTCCTCTCCTACTCACTACCTTTTACTTACTTTTCTCTTCTTTCCTTCCTTTTTATTACCTTTCGCTATCTTTTTGTTCCTTTTCTTTGTGTTAATACTAGGCTGGTTCAGATTTTTTTTCTCTTCACTCATGCAAGAGCACCGAAAGCTAATCCATGTTCGGGTTTATTATCAGCGTGGGAACAGAAATGCTTTGGCAAGATTAGGTTTGTTTATCACCCCTCTCTCTTTTTTCCATTTCTTCTTGCTGAAGCAGTCATCACATTAAACGTGTGCTGGGCTCTGGCAGGGTTATATTAGATGTCAGAAACAATCGGCCCAGGCTGTCTGCATCTCTCCTGCGTCTCGGGTGCTTGCGGCTGCCCCTCAAAGTGAAGAGACAACACAACTACCCAAAAAGTGCTTAGTTCCACCAAATTGCAAAGTCACCTGGTTGGGGAGGATAGACTGTGGTGTTCATGCGAGGAAGATAATAATACAGAGCTCCCAATTTGCTACGAAGGAAGATGAGAATAGGCAAGATGATCTGATGTCATAATATATTCTGTCCTTTTGAAAATTAGTATCTATATTTTGGATCCTCTTAAAGTAAAAAAACACACAAAAGCATTTGCTGCATGTCTGTTGCTGCAATTTCAGATAAATCGGAGCACAATAAATGCTTTCAGGGTTTAAATACTGTATAATTAGTTTCTTGTATCAACGTTGAATACATATTTATTAGCAATAATGTCATTAATTAGCATTCCCCACACGTAACGATCATACAATCCAAACGACCTTTCCTTTTTCGCCCAGCAACAACAAAATTCAGACGCTTTTTCAATTTGTTGGAGCGAAACACTGACAACATCAATGCCGTGAATTATCACCTAGTCAACGCTGTCAGTCATGACCAAAGTCCCAAGATATGTATCACACAAACTGACATATAAAAAGCTGTTGATGTCGCAGCCTGCTTTGAATTTCAAGCTTCAGGGACACTGAAGAATCTGACAAGCAACAATCATAAGGAAGGACAGAGAAACAGGTGCGCGCCTGGCTTTAGATGTCTTGTAGCATCCAACAAACAATCCATCTGTTTAGACTTTGCATTCCATCACACAACAACACGCATTCGTAAAGCATTACAAAACAGGGCTTCTGATCTGACCAGGGATTCTAGCTGTTATGCCAGGAACAATGGCTGTGTTTATTCCTAAACCGCTATCAGAAATGACATCAGGTGAGTAAGGTGAAAGTTCACCTCACATCAGAGAAGGTTCTCCTCGAAGCGCTCTCCTGCCGATCTTCTTTGATCTCGCACTTTGAAAGAACTCTCTGCTCAGCACACAACCACGTGCCATGCGCTCTCTGGGTCTGATCTCATCCATGTGCTGGTTTGATCTGCTGATCATAAGAGATCTGCTGCTGCAAAGCCACAGATGAGTGGACTGATGAGAGATAAGGCCACTGGAGTGTGGTTATCTTCCATTAGTCGGCTTTCTTATGCTTGTCTTTGCAAATGGAACAGCAGATAGAATCGGCAATGTGCAAGAGCTGAGTCAGAAAAGAGATCTTTGAGATCTATCAAAAAAATCACTGATTACCGCAGTTTATTATTACTATTATTATTATGACATTTATTATTACTACTACTACCACTACTAATAATGTTAATATTATTGTCACTGTTGTTTTTCTAAATTTATTTGATATGGTATAGTAATTATAATGAATTATTATTATAAAAATGGCAATAAATACAACAACAACAATAATAGTAATACAATAATAATAATAATAATAATTATTATTATTATTATTATTATTATATAAATGTGCTTATTATTATTTCTATTAATGTATTTATTAATAAATTATTAATTATATATCTCATGCTAATAATAATAATAATAGATCTATCATAAAACTACAGATTGTGGCATTTACTATTATCATGATTATTATTACTACTATTACTACTACTATTAATAATAATAATAATAATAATATTCTCATTTTTCTATTTATTTAAGATTATATGGTAATTATTATTATAAAAATATGGCGACAAATACATTAAAATAATAGTAATAAATAAAAATAATAATTATTAAAATTATAATAATATTATTATTAGTATTAAAAATATTATTAATGATATAATAATAATAATGATAATAATAATAATGTATTTTGCATTTTTATTTTTGTATACTACTACTACTAATTATAGTAATCTATTATTTTAGATTGAATAAATAGGCTTAATTTATTTTTGTATGTCATTCAATTTCTAAATAGTATTCATACAAATGCTCAATATAACTTGAAATTTCACTATTTTCTCAGTTTTATCTTATAAGCAAGTCACAGCAAAGGAATTTAATTAGATTTACATTAGAGTTTAGCATCCCAATTAGCCATGTTAGTGCTCAACTAGTGTCTAGATTTTTTTCATATATTTTTGTTAGTGTAGTGCTTTATTTAGCATGCAGAACTTTATTTTTGGTTAGTTAAACCGCCTGGTTGGGACATCAGAACGCCAGTATCCCAAATAAGACGCAGTGCATGCTAGAGTTCAGAGATGCTGTTCTTCTCGGCAGTATGGACCAGTGACATTGGCTTTGTCATTTGACCTTGGCTGTTTATATATAGTGACCACTGAAAGGCCCGTTCAATATGAATGCCATTTTCAGATCTCTGGGCAGGGGAGCCGTATCTAATATCCATTTGCAATGGAGCCAGATTTTAATTGGCATTATGGCAGGATGAAACCACAGCGGTGACATTGCGATCCTAAATGGAAGAGGAACACGTGTCTCGTTTGTGTCGAATGCTGCACGGCCTCCGCAAGGTCAAAAAATCATATTTAAATTGGAGATAAGAGTCAGTGCTGGGACAGACGGAGAGATGTAAATTCACCGAAGCCCTTTGTCCGTTTCAGACCGCTGTGTCATTGTCACGGTGAAGGTGACACCGGCTACGTGTGCAGCTCAGATAAGCCTGTGCACGGCGGCCATGACAGGGAAATTGATGGTACGCATGAGCCATGGATGTGTGCAGAACCCTGTTTTCCAGAGTCAAGGAATCTCATTAGTTTGGAAATCCCACACTTTGTTCCGCTAAAGGGTTTCAGCTAAATGGCTTTGCCAATCAAGAAGATGTAAGGGCCGGCTGTAATGAGAAAATGCAACTTTATGAATGCGAGTGAACTCCTAGATGGTATTTTTAAACCCTGTAAGAGCATCACAAATGAGCTACGCTAAAAATATCGCTGGATATTGATTGGATCGTATGTCGGAATGTGTATATACTACTACAATAAATTTAGAGGATGCTGACATTTAGTTTCCGAAGGAAGCTTAAAGTTTACTTGATAAATGAATGCAAACATTTTTTTAGAATTGCATGTACAGTTTATGCTTCTGTATTAAATTGATTTTGTCGACAAAGAGAAATTGTATGTACATTTTACTGCACAGGGGTCACTCTTTCATAACTTTGAGTATCGCATGAGAAATTGAAAGGGAAACAAAACAAGCATAAAGCTTACTGTATATACACCAATGTTGGGGTATTTTCTTTAATGTTTTTTGTTTAAAAGTGTTTTTAAAGGTACAACATCTTTTTACTGGGTCAGTCCTTTTAAAAAGCACAAATAGATATGGTGAAAATATGCACTTTTTGAGGACGCTGCCCAGTGAAAAGCTTACTAAAAGGTACAGTCTTTCTCTGACGGTGTTTTCTTTTTGATTTGGTCTGTGCCACCTCCCTGTAGCACAATACCATTCTCTCTGTTTCAATCTCGTCATTCCACTCATCCACTGTAATGGCATTAAATGGAGAACCTGATGGCTCTGGTTGGCATGCCGTTGCATGTGTGTTGTGACGTTAACCCGGTTCATTGAGGTCGGTTTGCCACCCAAACAAAGCCCAGATGAGATAAGGCCCCCTTCTCTCACGGGACCAAGCAGCTTTGGCTCCCCTCGTGCATGCTTTGGCCAGGAGATCGTTTTTGTTGTTCACTTGGGATAAATCCTCTTTGAAGCACAGGGATCTAGTGATCTACTAACAGTACAACAAGCCCTCAAAGACAAGATGCTAGAATGAGGGGTAATCTGCCAATCCGTCCTCTCATGCTTTCTCAGGGAGGAAATGGCATGCTGTTTAGAGGAAGTGAAATCGATACACAGTGGCATCTCTGAGTTGATGACTTAAGCATCACAATCCTCGATTGAGCTCGGTAATGAACTATACAGCTGAGGTCAGAGAACGGCAGGTATGTGTCAAACAGCCACAGCATTGACTCAGAAACATGTGCATTATTGTTTACTGTTGAACTTATGGTAGATTTTAAAAACTAGACTTTGTATAGAAATTTTACTTGATTAGAAGTGATTAAATGGTTGTTGTTATTATTATTATTATTATTATATTAACAACAATACTATAATACATTTATAGTAACAATATTACAATATACTATAAAACTTTTTATGTAACTTATGTAAATTAAATAATAATTAGTAATTCATATGATTATAATAATTTTCCTTGTGTTTAGTAGCAGTAGTAATAATAAAAATAATAATACTAAACAACCAATAATATAAATGACTAAATATGAATATTTATTTGTAGTGTATTATTATTATTATTCCTTGTTTCCAAACAAGTTGTTATAATAATAATAATAATAATAATAATAATAATAATAATAATAATAATAATAAAGCACATTTCTTTTTGGATTATAAAGAATATTAACTAATAATAATCAATTTTCTTTAAATTTTTAAATAACAATAACAACAATAGTAATAATTATTATTATTATATTTAATATTGTCTTTTTTGTATAACAACAATAACAAATTATATTATTATTTTATTTAATAACAATGTTTATTTTTCTTGTTATTTTAGCAAATATAAAGAATATTTATTACCAATTTAATTCAAATCAATTTTCTTGATTTTTCCATAATAATACAAAATACATTTCATAATTATTTAAACAATCATATTTATATATTTTTTTTATAACTAAGACAATTTAATATTTATAGTAATTAATTTTCTTGGTTACTAAAAAAGAATATATAAATAATTATTAATTATAATTTTAAATTATTATATAAATTATTATATTTTAATAATATATACAGTTGCAAAGACACTAACTGGCTCATTCTGGTCGTACTGTTCACCCAAACATATCTAATAAGTGTAGCCCTTTAGATGTAGCTCAACCTGTACATGTTGTCTGAAGCGTGCAACCCATGTAGCTAGAATTTCTTTGACGTGAGATCAATATTGATGTCATTCCTGAATGATTGATGAGCAATGAGCTCATAATGTGATACATGATGATGACACAGATTACTTTGCTGTCGAGATGTTGTATCATCGCATGCACATCCAGCGAAGGCCAGTGGTGTAAATATCAAAATAACGTGTGAATGCCTGCAAACAAAGCCACCAGGTGAATGAAACCAACGAAGCTGTGCTTACCTTCTCCTGGTACTGCCGTCGAGACGAGTCCAGAGACTGGATGAGGGCTGTAGCGTGACCCACGAACATGGCGTAACAGGTGGCGCCCACAATCATACTTAACATGGTGATCCAAAGGTCCGACATGCTGACGGGCGCTCTGGCTCCGTACCCGATACACAACATGTGACTCATGGCCTTAAATAGGGCATAAGAGTACTGCTTTCCCCAGGAGTCGTTCTAAGAAAGTGATAGAGACAGAGATGAGAGGATGACACAAAAAGAAAGAGTCAGCAATAGAAAAGCAGGTGGAGTGAATTTAACACATGCACGCTTGCAGGCAAAATATCAATGAGTCTGCATAGAGCATCCTGCCAACTTGACCTCCATGCTTCTTCCATGTATTCTCTGTATCGGCTGCATTTATGTTTCTCTATGTATATCTCCCATATTTCCTTTTACATTTGTATTTTTTGTAATAATTTTATTTTATTGTTTTTATCTTTCCAATGTAATCTTCCATTTGATTTTATATGGTTAAACTTATTTGTAACACTATTTTGCCTTACAATAAGCAACAAACTGCCAATATTATGTTTACACACATCGTATTGTATTATCGTTTGACTGACACTAATTTAGACATGTTATAATTATTTTTAAATGGGTATGTTTTATCTGTGTGGTAAAAAAATATGTCAATATATATGAATATTAAAAATGTAAAAAATTACATTTTCTTTGTTATAAAAAAATTTTTTTTTTCAACCATTTGTTCTTCTTTGAGAAAATACTCCATCTCTGCACCATCTTTTAGTCTCTGTGTCATTTGCAGTGGGGTGTTAAAAGAAGTGATGGCTTTGGTGTCTGCTAATCAACTTGGATTACTTCTATTAGCTGCCGTCAGTTGATGCACAGCTCTGTGGATCCCTCATGCCAGACGGGAGAAGAAGAGGAAGGACACTTTCAGTCCTCTCACAGGCTATTAGCGCAGCTGATTTTAATGGAGAACTGTGCGAATAGAAAGAGACAAACTGTACTGCAGATGTACTGCAGCGTGTCTGACCCTACTCACAATCAATACACCAGCTCAGGAAAACAAGGCTGAAACTTTTCAAGCATTTTTTGTTGTTGTCACTGTTATTTGTAGCCTTTTTTTGTAATTGACATATTTTTTTATATAGTGCTGTCAAATGCCACGATTAATCGCATCCAAAATAAAAGTTTTCGTTTACATAATATATGTGTATGTACTGTGTATATTTATTGAGTTTGAATAAACACACATGCGTGTATATATTTAAGAAAAATATGTTACATTTACCATATTGTACTGTTAAATATATTTAGACATGATATAATTTATATAAAAATAAATATATACATGTAAATACATGCAAATATTTTCAAAATATATATGTGTGACTTTATTAAATACATAATAATTATACACAGAACACACACATTTGTAAAACTTTTCAATGTTGTGTTATCATTTTATGTTGTGGTTAAATATTAGTGCATTATAGTATGATAAAAATAGTATTAGTCATCTTGAAATATTATATTATATTACATTATATTATATCATAATTTAGTATATAATTATATATTTTCCTATTTTATGTTGTGATAAATATTAGTGTATAATAGTATAATAAAAATCGAAATATTCTAGAAATATACTTTTTTATTATATAATTATATATTTTTCCATTTTATGTGGTATAAAATATTGTATAAATGTATAATAGTGTATAAAAGTATAATAAAAATAGCATTAGTTATCAATAAACACAGAATTAGTCATTTCTCTATTGAAAGCACAATCTTGTAAAACTTGAAATATAATGTGTTTTTTATTTTTTTATAAAAAAATCAACTATGTCTAATTCCATTTGTTTGTAAAATCCCTGTTGAATCAGCATTGGATATTTTTGGGAGTATGTAGCATTGCTCTGTTTACAGGTAAGTCAGATGAATTTGCTTCTCTGACTTATTTTATACCCAGAAGCTATTTTCAGTTTGCTCTGTCACTCCTCAATGTCAGCATTACTCACGGACATTAGTTAACTGAGAGCACGGACTAAAACAAGACCCATATGACTTCCGATGGCCTCAGCTCATCATGTTTATGTGAAGCCCGCTGGAGGGATGTGAGGATGTGACATTTCCATGTTCATGGATAGAGTCTGGAATGGAATTGCTGACTGTTTGAATCTCTTCCTGCTCATTTTGAAGAGGAAAAAGTGCTGAGGAAGCCGACAAATGCTTGTTGGAGCCGCTCTTAAACCTGCGTAGCGCTACCTGCCAACCCACAGGGCTCTCAAACGGCTAGCCGGCACGCTAGTATCACACACGCTAGTTCTGCTGAGTGTGTGTGCCTGTCAGAATAACTTCAGGAAAATGCTCCTGATGTGCTCGCTTTCTCTCTCTACGGTTATATTAACTGCAGTACTGAGTCACCTATTACTGCCAAATCTAATCTCTATGCAGATTGCTGATTTCTTTTGCAGACTGATGGAAAAATTAAGGTGTAATTGCAAACATGGGGGGAGGGGGGAATTAGCATCATATTCCCTATTGGATTCTATGCTGGAATGACATAAAGAGCTGCTGTGTCATACTGTATGTTGTCATGGCATATCGACTTGGATTGTCTGTTGCTAACATATTTTCTGTTGTGTTGTTATGTGGTTGTTTGGACGTTGCTAGGTGGTTGTTACAAGCTGAACGATTCTCTTTTTAGATTCTCTTCCATTCTGTGCAGATCCGATTTGTTTTCCACTATGGCGCTGATGTAACACAAATGTTTACATTTGATATGAGTTGTAAATAACCACCATATGGAGGTTGATCCAAACGTTCTTTAGATTTTAATACTAATTTGTGTTTATATCAAAATAGGGCACTTAGCAAACTATGTAGAATCTAGCAGCCAGGCAACGGACAAGATACAGATCCTGACTGGTGACGTTATGCACATGCACTCTACCAGCATGGTTCAGCACTGTTGTCTAATCTTGCCATTCGGCCCGATAGTGATGAAGCGCCTATAGTTTTCTGGGTGGTAGCCACAGAACTGCTCAGGAATATACACTGTAAATTTTTTACAGCAACATTTGCTGTAATTATGCAGCTGGATGCCAGTAACTTACTGTAAATTTATATTTATAAAATTTATTGGCAGTTTATTAACAGTTTGTTCAAAGATAAATTAACATTAAACAAAAAAAAACGTCTTTTTCTTTACAGAATAAAATTATAAAAAACTGCCTCATGCAAAGCGTTCTGGCAACCAGAAATCTTCATCAACCTTTTTCTGTTTTTTTCTGATATTGGCTCCCTTTGCATGAGACTGTTGTTTTATTTATTTTTTCCTGCAAAGATAAAGACTTTTTAATGTTCATTTATCTTTGAACAAACTGTTGCCCTGTTTTCTGAGTGGTAGCTACAGAATTGTTTGGTAGTTCTGAATAGGGTTGCAAAAGGGAAGATAATTACCTGTGCATTTTTGGAAAAATTCAACATTTCCCCAAAATTCAGAATTTTACCATAAGTTCTCTGCCCCTTTGCAACCTTGGTTTTGAGTGGCTGGCAATGCTAGGTGGTCTATATCGTTTTCTGGTTCCATCCATCCTCTTCCGCTTACCCGGGACCGGGTCGCGGGGGCAGCAGTCTAAGCAGGGGCGCCCAGACTTCCCTCTCCCCAGACACTTCCTCCAGCTCTTCCAGGGGAACACAGAGGCGTTCCCAGGCCAGCGGAGAGATGTATTCCCTCCAGCATGTCCTAGGTCTTCCCCGGGGCCTCCTCCCGGTGGGACATGCCCGGAATACCCCCCCAGGGAGGCGTCCAGGAGGCATCCGGAACAGATGTATGAGCCACCTCAGCTGGCCTCTCTCGATGTGGAGGAGCAGCGGATTTACTCTGAGCTCCTCCCGAGTGGCCGAACTCACCCTATCTCTAAGGGAGCGCCCTGCCCCCCTGCAGAGGAAACTCATTTCGGCCGCCTGTATCCCGCATCTTGTTATTTCGGTCATAACCCAAAGCTCATGACCATAGGTAGGAGACCTATGGTCCAGAGTACCAGAGTAGGAATGCAGATCGGCCGGTAAATCAAGATCTTCGCATTGCAGCTCAGCTCCTTCTTCACCACGACAGATCGGTACATCGACCGCATTACTGCAGAAGCTGCACTGATCCATCTGTCAATCTCCGGTTCCATCCTTCCCTCACTCGTGAACAAGACCCCAAGATACTTAAACCCTTCCACCTGAAGCAGGAACTGGGAACAAGTCTGACTTACTGCCGGCAATGAGAACCAAGCTCCTGCTCCAGTCATACAGGGACCGGACAGCTTTTAGCAAAGGGCCCCGGACCCCGTACTCCCAGAGCACCCCCCACAGGACACCGCGAGGGATACGATCGAATGCCTTCTCCATGTCCACAAAACAAGAGGGTATAGAGCTGGCCCAGTTTTCCACGACCAGGATGAAAGCCGCATTGTACCTCCTAGATCCGAGGTTCGACTATCGGACGAATTCTGCTCTCCAGTACCCTGGCATAGACTTTCCCGGGGAGGCTGAGGAGTGTGATCCCCCTATAGTTGGAACACACCCTCCGATCCTACTTCTTAAAAAGAGGCCCATCCCAGTGGGGCAGTCGTGGCCTAATGGATAGAGAGTTGGGCTTGTAACCTAAAGGTCGTGGGATCGAGTCCCAGGTCCGGCAGGGATTGACTGAGGTGAGACCCTTGAGCAAGGCACCGTTCCCCCAACTGCTCCCCGGGCGCCGCAGCTATGGCTGCCCACTGCTCCGGGTGTGTGTTCACGGTGTGTGTGCACGTTGGATGGGTTAAATGCAGAGCACAAATTACAAGTATGGGTCACCATACCTGGCCACAAGTCACTTCACTTCACTTCACTTTACTTCACTTCAGTCTGCCAGTCCAGTGGCACTGTCCACAACCTCTACGTGACGCCGTAGAGGCGTTTTTTTGGTTGGTTGCCACATAACTTTTACAGTGTTGTTGTTAGTGATCGAGTTTTCTGGGTGGTAGCTACAGAATTTATAGGTAGTTGCTATAGTGTTGTGTTTCTATGTCATTGGCAGGACATTGCAAGGTGGTTTATGTGGTTTTCTCATAGATTGCGAGGGTCTTCTGGGTGGTTGCTTTGGCATTGCTAGCTGTTTGATAGTGATAGCTACAGAATTTCTGTAGCATTCTGAGTAGTGTTGCAAAGGGACAGAAAATTAGGAATTTCTGCCCCTTTGCAATCCTATCTGTGAGTGGGTATTGTTGCTAGCGTGTTGATAAGTGGTTGATACAGTTTTCTGGGTGGTACTGTAGCTAAAAAATTGCTGGGGTTGTTGCTAGGGCCCTGCTAAGGGGTTGGTTTTCTGAGGTTTCTAAAGTGTTCTGAGTGCTAGGTGTTTTCTAGGGTGTTCTAAGGGGTTTCTAGTGGTTGTTAAGGTTTTCTGGTTGGGTTCTTATTATCCCAAGTCATTAGATATGGCTAAGGTTTTACGTGAGTCTATGTAAGATTTTCACCTGGAAAACCAGGGAGAAGAAAATCAGACAAAAATATATATATTCAGCTGGAAAAGCTGTCAACTGCAAAGAATCTGATTTGTGGGTTTACGTCTGTAAAACCCAAAGGATCTTCCTCTGTAGTTTCTGATGACCAGATGTCAAGAGAAGGGATCCGTCCCAATCAGACTCACTCCATAAACACCTACAATCTCTCATCCTCTGCACTCAGACACTGTTTTAACTAACACTTTACACCAGCGTTTTTGATAGCTGTGGGTCCTTAAGTGGTCTGCCGATGATTAGAAGAGCCCACTTGGGAAATGTGTTGATTTGGCTGATAATCTGTGTCTATGTTATAGTGTGTGTTACAGTAGGTGTCATAGCCAGACAGCACCACATAGAGCATCGCAAAGGGAGACGACATACAAAAGAAACTACACACCAGTTGTACTTGTGTCCGTGTAATGCTCCGGTCATAATGCTCAGCTAATACGCATAATAGCCACACGAGACTTTCACGTGCACAGACATGAATAATCCAACATAAACCACTAAAACTTGTACACATGCACATGGCTTTACACATATAAACCGTGTTGAGAAACTACTTCAAATAATTTCAGAATTTAAAGTTGACACTATTGGTAAAACATAATTTAGCTTATAGATAACTGCATTAGCTTTTTACATATAATATATAAAGAGGGCACTCTGAATAATAAAGAAATATGCCAAGTGAGTCATAACAACAAAACAGTGTGCTTTTGTAAAATAAAGAAAATAAACGGTGCACTCTCTGCACTTTCAATAGACATGTAAATAAATAAAACAACCTGAACCTCAACGAATACTAGCCTCAAAGACACAAGAAATATATGTACAGAAAGCTTGAAATGTCTACTTTTAAAGTCACATCTAAAACAAATATTCTGTCATAAAGTAATAAAACCAACGCAATGTCCAGTTTTTTAACACTGGTAGCAAATACAACGAAATATTATTCTGATTAGATATAGAAATGTATTTTAGAATGCAACAACAGCAAATTAGAATGTATATAGAAAAATCCACACTATTTGCCGAGGTTTCCTTTCACAAATTTGCTGATCTTTGTATGGAAAATTCATGCACATGTTCAACAGTGGAAATCAAAAGTGCCATCGCAAACCTGTGAAGTCATGGACCTCGTGTGACTGTGAATGTGTGGCCACTCTCCTCACCCAGGTGCGACTCTCTCAGACGTGACCAGACATGCAGTAATTGAAATTCAATCCGATTCCACCATTCCAGCTAATCACACGCTACGTTACCAGGCCCAGTGTGTCAGAAAAGGGTAATCAGGGGCTCGAATAAACCACCTCCACCTCAAAAGATATTTGCATCTGAACAGGCAGCAGGCTATGTCATTTTCTTAATCTTCTGAATGTTTGTTTAAACAAGGAAGGTGTTTAGAGAGTGAACGATCTTGGAGGTTTTCATTGGTGGCTGAACCCTGTTTCAGTGTATGTGCCTCTTAAATAATGATGTTGGAAAAGACACTTGACACATTTCACATTTCCTTTTTTTCATGTTAATTAATGTTTATTATGTGCCTGGTTGTTCTAAAAAGCTGTTTTATGACTAAGAAAACATGCAAGGATCATTTTAAAGCAAAATAAAATAAAATGCATGCAATCTGATTGCAAACGAAAATAAAACATGCATACAATATAACATTTTATTACTTTACTTTGCTAAACTTTATTAAAAATAGTTTTAATTAAAGCATAAAAAGTCTTTCCAGTTAAAGCAGGGTACACTTGTGTTTTTAAATTAAAAAACATATTTCAAAATTGTATTTTATTTTATTATTTATTTATTTGCCCAGGACCACAATCAGTAATTTTGAGAGCTACAGTATGACTTTTGTGTGTCTTTTCAGGTTTGGATGGTTTTCCAGGTTTACTGTCAAATAGTATCTCTTGCCCTCTTTTTATCGTCTGGTTTCTGGTTTCTTCCTCCATCTACCTCCTTCTACCTTTTTAACCAATCTGTTTTTCTTCTTCTCTCACCTTTTCTCTCCTCTCCCCTCTGTATGTCTCCTGATGGATGTCAGCTGAGCTATCTAAAGTGACGTGTGAGATAAAACGAAAGACCAAGCAATCGTCTCAACAGGCCTCTTGAGAATTAAAAGCAATCTTTTACGGGCTCCCAAACAGATCCCCATTTTATTCCTTACATCTAGTAATTAATTACTATAACAAGGAAACTTTATTAAATAAAAGTGTGCGCTATTGATCTCAGGAGGAACAGCAAAACGGATGGAAATCAACGTTAAAGGACCATTGCACGTTAACCACAGTTAAAGCATTATCAACAGCATCTGAAGCGGTCGATTACCACAGTAAATCTCATGTAAACACCATTTCAAAATACTAACCTGTGAATCAAACAGGTTTTTCCATAGCAATCGACACAGATACTATTCATAGAACTTAACGTAAAACAATTTAATATAATTTTTACAAATCAAATCCAAATTTCCTTGACTGTAATCCAGTCAGGGAGTTAAACATCATGATTAAGACACAAGATTTCCAAACATCTGGCCCTGTTTATTCCGGTCCGTCTTTGTGCCTTGAGTATGTGCCAAAAAGACAAAGCTACGTTTTTCCTTTTGTTTAGGACTATTTACTTTTCATAAACCTGAGAGGATTAATGTTCTCTGCAATCTTATCTACTCTCATAATCTCCCACAAAATGACTCCTCGTTATGATCGTCTCTTTATAATTGCCTTGGGAAATGCAGTCTTTTGTTCATAATGGAATACTGGTATATTGTTCACAGTATGCAGATACTGTGCAGTATACACTGATTACAGCCTGTTCATTTTTAGCAGCCTTTTATTTTAGTAGTATGCGAAACAAAGTGGCGTGCATTGATAAATGATGAACAGTAGTATGCTACCTAAAATAAAATAAGGTATTTTTTACATTTTGTGTAAAAACGGCTATTGATAATAAAAAAATTGCATGCTGCTATATTCAACTAAAACTACAAACTATGAAAAATTATGCAAAGCAACACAACTCAATGTTCTAAAAAACTGAACTGAAGTAAAATGAGTCAAAATATCATTAAAAACTATAATAATACCACAATTATGCTAAAATAACACTGACATAGTGTGCCCAGTATACATACTGTAAAAATATTAAAGGGATAGTTCACCCAAAAATGAAAATTTGATGTTTATTTGCTTACCCCCAGGGCATCCAAGATGTAGGTG
>JAUMHQ010000085.1:3830881-3842496 GCA_032361165.1 Enteromius paludinosus
CGGCATATCGGATTTTAAAACCAACAAATATTCATATCGGTATCGGCCTTAAAAATCCTGTATCGGTCGGGCTCTATTAGCCACCTTTAAAATGGCATAATAGGGGCCCTTTAATTCATGACCAGAGCAAAAGAATCATTGTTTGGTGAATTTATGCTTGCAAAATCTGGTCATTTTATTAGGAATCCCGTGGTAATTTCATATGAAGGAGAACGATTTCCACATGCAGAGTTTTTCGCAGTGTCGGTTAGGTGGATTTATTGCTTTGACCAAAATAAAGTTCGTTGGTTTGGAAATGACTTATTCACGTATTCAGACTATTGGTTTACAAAATGTATTTATTCAATGTTTGTAGGGTTATGGTTGCAATGCTTCATGGGAGTGGGTAGCCGTTACTGAGCTGCTATTACCGTTTCCGTGGTAACAAGGACTTCTCTGATTGGTGGATCTCCTACAAGGATTGTGGGTGGTTTAATTCTGCTCTGGGATTTTGGAAAAACTTAAAAAGTAAAGTTGAAACCACTCTCGGGGCTTCTACCGCAGCATATATTTGCTTGGAGCTCATGGTAGGTCTGTCTTGAAAGGTTCATACATTACTGCTAAAAATCAATTTTTCTAAATAGGATTCTTAGTACCGAAACCCAACTGTTTGTAATCATGTCTGGTGATTACACTGAAAGACCAGTGGCCTGTTACTTAACACACATAAAACCTGTCCCATATAGCAGCTCTTAGATCGATCACTCACACACAACCTACGTAATTACGTCACCTTTAACACCAAAACAAACCATCCAATCAACAAACACACGAGAGCCCTTTGGGATATGTATGTGTTGTTATGCATCTGTGGTTATTTATAGCAGAGGAAATAGTCACGATTTTGTGCAAAGGTAACATACGAGATGCCCTTACAGTTCAGACTGGCATTTGAAGTAATGGTTTAAATGAGAGAAATACGGCCACGGCCAATGAAATGGAAGATTACAAATACAAAACAAGAGCTGATTAAAATTGCACTCGGAGAGGCCAGCGGGCTTTTAGTGTCACTTCTACACCAACCTTTTGTCTTGACGTGAGGTGAGTGTTGTCTAAAGGTGTGTAGAGAATGTTTTTATATCCGCTTCCTCTCTTTCTGTCTCTCTCCCTCGCTCACTCGCTCTCACACCCACACAACCCCGGTTACTATCCAGCTATTCAAGCGAGAACCAATCAGCTGACAGCAGACACAGTGTGCTTGAAGAGCGGCATATCACATGTAGACTGTCCCTGAGGTGAAACTACACACACATTATACTACATCCAGGAAAAAAAGAGTAATATAAAGATATATAAAAATAGGTAAAATATGTAGATTCTAAACAAACAAATAACAGTATATACACATGCATCTATCTATCTTCTTTTTTTTTTTTTCAAATTAGCAAACAAATCAATTTCTGCAAATGAATAAATGTTCCTTGAGCCCTAGAAGCATTTAGGACATTTTTAGAGATGCATACTGTCCTGATGTAGATATAACTTGATAGGACTCTTATGATTTGGACAAAATCTTTAAAATGTATAATTTCTGCACCATTGGTGTCATCAAACTAAATTGCAACTCCAACTGGATACTCCAAAGATTTTCTTCTGCTTGCATGAGCTGTATTCAAATGATTTATTACAGCCATCCATGGGAATGCTGTAGATTATTTTATGTACAGAAGATCAAATGAAGCGTCTCATTAATGTTTGGCAGCAGTAGTGCGGACAGTAATGCAAAATTCATGACCGAATCACATGTGCAGAAGAACTTGAGTGCAACACATCATTCAATTAAAAACTCATTTATTATTAATAATGTGGAAAACAATTATAGTTGCTGATGTTTCCTCTTTGCGCTGTGTTTTTGCAGAGGGCTCGTGTTAGAAATGTGATTTATGGACAGTGTTTCCCACAAAACCTCTGTTGGTTTGGCTAACGCCGCCGCTGGTTTATAATCACTCTTTCACATCCTTTATGCAAAAAACCTTTGTGTATATCTCAAGTGAATAAATTCTTAGCATAATTATAATTCTTTTTATACAATCATTAATTATGCACTTAATTGGAGGAAATCTACAGTGTTACTTTGCATAAATTATCTTTGAATGTATTCAAAATGAGCATATTTTGGAAAACATCTTGTTTTGCTCAAAGAAAAATTTTCATGTACTTTTTTTATCAGAGGTTTTTATTATATAGCAGTAAAATATGTTACTGTTAATGGTATTTAACTGTTAAAGCTTTTCAAATGCCATTTTATATTTACCATACAGTATATATATTTGGATATACAGTACAATGTGAAATATTGCGTATATAGTTGTGCTGCTTGAAGCCTTTGTTAAAGATCATTTTTAATTGGCTACACCAGTTATTACTTTCAGATGTTTTTATGGTAACGATTTCTAGTGTTTTTTACTGTCTACAAAAATGTTTTGAAGCAATATCCGCTGCTAAAAGTAATCCTGTGGGAATTGGCCTGGTGGTAAAAGCCTGTGAATCATCTCCCACGTCCAGCCTATAGGTCCTGCAACTATCATTGTGCATCAAGCACCGCAATAGTATTGAGTGGACACTGACCGATGCAAAGATGCACTTCACTGCTTCTCAAAGGGACCAGGCTTGCTGTTGTGCATCCATTAAAGCTATTTTGTAAATGAAAAGTAGGTTACAAGCTTGTCTGCTTTTTCATCTAGATAAAAGATTTCAAATGAATTTAATATTGTTCTATAATGCATGAATTTATAATGGTAAACATTACAGACATCCACAGTAACCATGGATTGGATAACCTTGTAAAAGCTCTAAATATTTGAATATTTGCAATGGTCCTAAGAGATAAATCTCTTAATTTTGGGCTTTTCTGACATGAATTATGTCTGTTTTTAGCGCAGGAAACCGTAAACCCTCAAAATGCATTTATGTCCATTTTGACATATATGTTGAACTTGCAAGTTCGATGTCAGACACTGTAATTTGCTCTGGTCCCCTCCCTGCTTACCGGGGTGATGAGATACACAGCAGACTGCTGGGTCTCAATGGCTGGATGTCTAAGTGGTGCAATTACAACAAAATTAGACCTACTTGCAAAAACTCTATTTAAAGTAAATATTTCTGCAAGTAAAATTAATTAATTGAAAAATTAATTTTTGACTGTTTTTAAACAATCACGAGTTATTAATTAATTCCATTAATTTCCATAGTGTTAATACTGCCAATTCTCAGATTACTATGGTATAGATTTCACATAATGCTTTCAAATAAAAGTTCTCATCACTATTCGAAATAAATAAATATTGATACAAAATGAAATGCAAATACAATATGGTTTTAGTTTCAGTTGAAAAATATTAAATTATGGCTGTTCTATAAAATGATTTTTCTTTGGGTCCAAACAGAAACAAAATAACAGTAAAAAAATGCATTCCGACAGTTACATAATATTATAAGAGCACTTCAGACAAAAAAAAAAAAGATGCTAGAAGTGTGGAATATAACCAATCTTGTACTATTTCTTTCCAGGAATGAGTTACATGGTGGTTTAAAGTTACATTCACTTGGTTTGGATCCTGCTGAGTTCCTCCAACGCTAACCTCTCTGATGGCTAAATTAACCCGACAGCCTGGCCGGTAACACAGTCGGTGTCGCCTCCTGTCTGCTCCGACTCAATGTCCCAATTAGCACTCCCCCGCCAGGGCATTATATCCTCTTCTTCACTTCGCTCACCTAAACCCTGAATTACTGAGCAGCAGGGCCACCGCCTCCCTCTGTGACCCCCATCCGTGCACGGGGAAAAGACAGCACTGGGAATCTTTGCTCATTTTTCATCTGCATTGATTTTTTTGGGAGGAGAAAGTGGTGCAGAGGTAAACAGGGAGGTCATTGATTCAAAGTCACGCAAAGACGCCAAGGGAAGGAGAGAGGGAGGAAAGCACACCTTGACTAAGAAGGTACATAAAAATGGATGCGTCCAGAAAAGTAAAACGCAACCCTTTCCCCGGCATTTTCTGTTTGTTTCTTTTGTGATTTTCTGGTTGTGGCATTTATCTAAACCAAGCCCAGGGGAATGAGACAGATGGAAAATAATGATGCAGTCTTGATATAATTTACAGAAAGGAGGAGGTGGTGCATCTCTATCAGTTTAGAAACCCCTCGCCGAGGAAATGTCGCATCAAAACACCTGCAGAATTGATGACTCAATAACAAAAGCTCATTTTAAGAGAATGAACCCTGGCACAATTGACAAAATTAAGCGATCTGCATTCAGTAGTCGTGGTTGATGTGCATGTTTGTAGGCGAATGACATTTCAAGAGACAAGTTATGGTGGAATTATCATATTTACACAAGCTCAGAAAGTTTGAAAACAAGTTTAACTGGCCTTATTTGACAGTTGTTGACACTAGTGGTGTTTTCATTGTAAATACTGATTACAGGATTGTGATTATACAAAACCGTTTTGGATCAATAAGATTTTATGTATGCATGCATTCATTCATTCATTAATTTGTCTAATCAACATAGTCTCACGACCAAATTGTACTCATTCGTAGGAGGTAACCTCACTCGTATGATTTCACTTGTTCACACTTCCTCTCCAAATTGCTTGTTTGGCTGCTTGTCCGGGGAACAGGCAGGGAACCCGGGGGACCCAGAGCCCTTGGGGATCTACCCCTAGAAGGTGAGGGTTGAGTGATGCTCAGAGCCCTGTCTGGTCCCTGCCTCCCCTCCGGGAGGAAGAAACAAGTAGCAAAAAATAATGCAATTTGATTATTCAGTCTTATCGACTTGAGGAGGGCTGTGAGGGGAAGGCGGTGGGATTCCAAAAACGAGGTAGGAAGTGAGCGATATTTAAGGCGGAGGAGAGAGTTACTGATAGGGTAATTAGGTAATGAGGAGATTGGCAACAGCTGGCTGATCGTTCGTCCGTGCTCCTCCTGAAATTCGTTATAAAAAGCCATTTGTCTAAACCCCCCGTTGGTGTTGGTCATTCTCACAAATTCATACGAATTGGAAACTCGTAAAATATGTACGATTTAGCAAAAGTCATTTAAATTTGTGCGAGTGAGGTTATACAAACTTGTACGAATTAGCTACCTCATAAAATATGTACGAATTGCAGCGAGACTGGGCTGGTTTAATAGCTTTATTTATCAGGAATATATATATATATATATATACAGTATATATTGAAAATTGATAATAATAAGTAGTAATTTGTGTAGTAAATCAGCATATTAGAATGATTTTTGAAGGAAGTAATGATGCTGAAAATTAAACATTGCATTACAGGAATAAATTATATTTTAAAATATAAAATAGCTATTTTAAATTTGTAATATTGTTTCACAATATTGCTTATTTTTCATTTATTTTTTATTAAATAAATGCAGTCCTTCTAAGCATATGATGTTTTTTTGTTTTTTTTTAAACATTCAAAAAAGACCAATTTACATAACATTACATTTCCCAACAACATCTCCACAGGGTAAAACACGAAGATAAGCATCAGTTACACACTCAGAGTGTGTCATTTGCTTTTCATTTTGTTGCATTAGTCATAAAACATTGTTTTTGCCCGCATCAACTTTTTCACTTGCAAGCACATTGTAATTATGACTTCTAGGCTTGTAAACGCAACTTCCCAGAAGGATGTGAAGACAGCATTCAAACTGTTTTAACTGATTTGGAACATTATGATTGTAGCACAGCCTTAATGTTTTTTTTTTTGTTTTGTTTTTTAATGCCGTCTATATGCAACTAGGTTTTGTAACAGATCTCAAGTGTTCATGCACTGCAGTAAGTTCTCACTCTCTGGTTAAAAAGGAAAAAATAAGAAACCCGAGTTTTAAATCAGAGCCACAAGGGACAATATCAACCTCCTATCGCATCAAACTGCAGTGAAACGCCACAAGCGTTTGACCTCTTCTTCAGCTTTAGAAAGAATAGACTAGACTAGATTTTCAGAAGTGCTATTGAATGTTTAGAATTCAAAAAGTACATATTTGGAGCAAAGTAATGTCACTTCCTGTAAGCATTAAAGCTGTAAAGCAAAGGACTTAGCTTTGTCTTCTTGGATGTTGCTTGTATGCATTATTTGCATGTGAGGTAAAAAAAAAACATAGCTAAGGCTTCTCAGGCGTCTTTAATTTGTCAGAAATGTCACGTTCAACATAGCCAGAGGTTTTTTTGCAACATTTCAAAACACTATCAACGTTTCCCGGTAAGGCCCTCCAGAGCTGAGGGGTCTGCAGTATCACATAGAGCACCTCAAAGTTAGATAGAGCCCCCTAGCACTTGAGGGGATATGGTTGCGTAACCGAGAACAGCCGTATCACCACCACCACCACCACCCAAGACTGTCATCTAATGTGATGCCATGCTAACAAGCTCAGACGAATATGCTAAGAGATTTGCACATGCCCATTACAGGCCGTCTGCTGATCTCTGCGCACGCTTTCAAAGTGAATGCATCGTTTTTGTTATGCGGGAAATCAAAGAAATCTGACTTCCTAAAAACAGCGTGACACAGTTGGCCTAGAGCTAAAAAAGCCTAATGCTTTTACCAGCACTGCAATCTGACCTGGAATGTGAGTTGAACTCATTCGAAAAAGCTGGGAGAAGAAAAAAAAAATGATCTTGGCATTTTAACATCCATTTAGCAGCAACATGATGTGCGGTGAAAAACTACAGCGAGCCATCTGTCCTGATTAGCTGAACAGCTCTCGTTTGATAAAGGTCAAGTGTAAAATGTTCTGCCCAGTGCTTCTCGGATTTTAACAGTAATGGGACGTGCAAGTCCAAATCTTCGTATGCTAGGGTTGTTTAATTTACTTTTTGGTTTCGTAGAACATTATGTAGACTGTGTGGTGAGATTGTTGTTGCGGTCAAGTTATGTAAGTAGGTTCAGATGTTTGTTCATGACTTTGTCATACATATTTAAGTTTACAACACTAACTGTAATGGAATTCTTACTTCTTTGTTGTGACATCATGTAAAAGCACCAAAATTGCTGTCGATTTAACAGTAATAGCTATTGACACATTGCAGCTTATTCTGGCCAAAAACTTAGACCGGAAGAAAGTTTTAGTGTAAACTCTTTGATCTTGTGATTGTCTAGTTGAACTAGGCACTTATTATTTCACATATACAAATCAAAATATAGATTAAATTATACTACCATTTAAAAATCTTGTGTCTACATGATTTAATGTTTTTGAAAAAAGTTTCTTATTTTCACCAAGGCAGTATTTATTTGATCAAAATATTTTTATTTTTATTTTTTATTTTTTTATTACAGATTTAAAATAAACATAACTTTATTTTATGTTTATCAAATTAAGTTCAAAAAGTTTAAGTTTATATTTATTTATTTAAATTATGCATATTTTATTTTTCTCACTTTAATAATTGTAATATTTATAATTATTTTAATAATAATAAAACTCAGAATTAACTTTTGTGATTTTAAGCATTCATATGAGTTTTTTGGTAAACAATTTAACCCTCTTTACTGTGACATTTAATCAATTCAATGCATTTTTGCAGAATTAAAAAACTACATTTTTGAAAAATCTAAAATCTTTCCTACCCCTGACTTTTGAATGATAGCGTGTATAATTCTGCCTGTGAAATTTCTACCTGTTTTGTGGGTGGCAGGCTAATTTAATGATTAGATTTTCCTCACAAGCACTCAGCATTTCAACACAGGTTAAGACTTAATTTTGGTCCGAGCAGAATGGTTAAAGGAAAAAATCACATCCCTGACCCCTAAAAAGTTATGCTGCAAAAGCAATCTAATTGAAGCTTATGATTTTCACAAGTGCTTTCCAGTTTTATATGCATTATGCATCAGACAGTCAGACGAACAGCTAGGTAACAACCTCTACACATACTTCAGTTTGATATGCCATTTTATTATTACTAGTCTTAGCAGGTGCTCTTCTGTATTTTGCAGAAGGTGAATTTATATAGCGAATAAATTAAGTGTTTGCTGTCATAACCAACAAAGCCACTCTTGGATATGTAAAAGTTGCCATAGAAACAAATCATTTTTAAGTCCTGCAACTTCAGAGTAGTTGTCATCGTGTAATTACGGTAATTCTGACACTATGTGAACTTGGCATAAATTTACTCTTATTAAGTCTCTTAATAAAGAACCGTTAAACACTTAAAGAACATTTTCACTAAATCATTTTCTGATCATTTTCAAACAATTTTTTGTCCACTGATCAAATAATCATTTTGACCTGATCCAATGTGAGGTTCAAAATAAAACCGGAAAATGGTTCTGAAAGAGTAATGAAGAGTTTTGAATACTTACAACCATACCGTTTAGCGACACCCAGCAATCAGGAGGGAAGTCTTGCAGGAGAGGCACCAGAAACTGCAGGCATCCGTCCCAGTGACACAGCAACAACATCATGCCAATCAGATTAAAGATTCTTACCACTGCACTCGCCAGGTCATACGTCATATGAAAAATCTGAAAGTGGAACACAAGGAGAAAAACATCAGTGGTTTCATTAAAGAATCCTGCACAGGGTGGCGTATTGTTGCATAACAAAAATAATTATCTTGCATATTACAGATCACCCAATAAAGAAAATTCTAACTTTAATTACTCACCCTCATGTTGTTTCAAACCCATGAGACCTTCGTTCATCGTTGGAACACAAAGTGAAACAGTTTGATGTTTTTGGACCCTGCATAGATATCAATGCAACTGACGTGTTCAAGAAAATAATAAAAATCGTCCATGTTCAACTGTAATTCTTTTGACTCTACAAGAATACTTTCATGGTACTTTTGTGAACACATGTCACTTGGACTATTTTAACAATATCCTTATTACCTTTCTGGGCCTTGGTAGTTGCATTGCTGTCTATGGAGGGTCAGAAAACTCTCGGATTTCATCAAACATATCTTAATTTGTGTTCCGAAGATGAGTGTCTTACAGGTTTGGAAGAGTATGAAGGAGAGTTATTTGTGACAAAATATTAATTTTGCATTCAACTGTGCAATAGTAAAGGCTGCTGAAAATTCAGCTTTGCCATCACATCATTAAATACATTTCAAAATAAAAATATTTTAAATTGTAATAATATCTCACTATTTTTAACTGCATTGTTGATCAAATAAATGCAGCCTCTGTGAGCAGAGATTTATTTGTAAAATATAAAACAATCTACCAACTGTAAACTAATATTTCAGCCAGAGCTTATGGCATTTCGTGCATATTTTACAAGTTGGCTAATCTGAATGGCCTCAATCATACACTTTCATATGATTTTAGCTAAATCGTACGTATTTTACAAAGGGCCACAAATTTGTACAAATGATCTACACCTAACCCCATCCATCACTCGTACAAATACCATACAAGTGAGGTCGCACAAATTCATACTAATTAGCCACCTCGTAAAATACGTACAAATTGGATGTGAGATAGCATTGGATATTGTGCAGCATATATGTATTTTTGTCATTGTTTTTGTTGAGTTCAGAGAATGTAATTACATTTAGATTGTTATGTCTATCATGCACTGATGAATCATGCACAATAAAATCAGTGACATGTATTAAGAAAGTAAACAGGCTACATTTTGATTTCATTGCGTCTATAACAGCTCAACTTAATTGTAAATCTGCTAGATACTCTCTTTCCTGCTCTAATCTCCCCTGTTCTTAATAACCAGTGTTATGTTGTATCAGAATCGCTATGTAGACAGAGCTGAGAATGTCATGTCTTTTCACCTCTTGGTAGATTTATATTGCTAATAATGCAGTGAGAAGAAAGCTAGCATCACGGGAGCCCTGCGTCTTGCAGAATGACGAGTCACTGACCTGGAGGATTCAAAACAATTATGCTCGACCCCAAAGACAACAGTCAACACAAGAAGAGATGTTATCCATCTCATCTCCGCCCACTAAAAGGACTGATACTTAATAGCATCAATAAAACTGCAATGAAAAGGGCTGTTCTACAATCTGCTGCAGTTCTCAATTTGTTTTGCTTAGGGGCCCGGAATTTACATTAGACATCATATAAAAGTCACTAAAATGTGTTTTGCAAACAATCTTGAGATGTTTTTCCTGCTGAGAAGGCAAATCTTTTAAATTAGACCAAACCAAAACCAGCTTAGGCCTGCAATGGCCCAAAAATAAGCTAAATAATTCACTTGACATGGGCTAAATGGAAAAGTGAGCTTATTGTGTTATCCTAAGCATGCAGAGTTTTTATGGTAAGTTGCTTTTCATAATTTGCATTTAGCATTGTCAGAGCAGACCTGCTACTTGTTTTGGTCACGACCCACCCGTTGGAAACACTGTTTTAGAGGTTTCATTGAGAATGCCACCCACAGGCTCTTTTGTGTAACGCTCTTACACACCATTGCAAGAATCCTCGTAGTGGACGCCTGGGATATTTGCATTCGTTTTGAACCAAGATTTGGTTTATGTTTCAAAAAAGCAATACAGCCAAGAGAAGGAGAGGAGAGAGGGAGATACAAAACAGGGGACATGGCCTGAAATGATATGAGATTACATATAAACACGGCAGATGATTAGTCATATGCAAACTACATTGTGCGCTGGCACAACAGAGAATCGGAGGGGTGAAAGGCTTTGAATTTCTAAAAAATCAATTCAAGCTTGGCAAGACGGAAGCAAGTGGCAATTTTAAATGGAGTGAAATAATGCAGAGCAATGGATAGAGGGTAAGAGGAAGTGTGTGTGTGTGTGTGTGTGTGTGTGTGATACACATTTGTTCTTGTTTTGCTGTTTATTCGGTTTAGTCGACCGAAAGAGATTGTGGATGTTATATAATTCACAGTGTCACTTTTTTAACACAACTTCTCAGACTGTTTACAACAATATAATTGCATTTTACTCCCATAATGTGACACACTGCTTGATGAAACAAGATTTTCAAGGTGCACACAAAAAGACTAGAGATGTATACTAAACAAGTACTGTACTAAGGAGTCATTTTGATCAACCCAAGGTAATAAGAAAAACGTGCATGTGGCAACATTTTTAAAAAATGATGTGAAATTTGAATATGAATCTGGCAACACTGTATTTATTTGGTTGTTTTACAGTACGGTACGTACATATCGCAGCAGTTCAGAAATTCAATGTTTATGCTATTTTCTATTTTAAAATAACATACCAACTACCCTAAACCTAACTTACAGTGTTATTAAAAGCAAACCATGTAATTTTTAGCTTATTTTTTTTAGCACTTTGCATGAAATGTGTGAAGATGAGCTACAGTACCAGGTGGGCTACGAAGCATTTTTACTACACCAGAAAAGCTATATGAAAGACCTGGTAATGTGATTACAATTCTGGCTGAAACTCCAAACACTTTTAAAGGTGCCATAGAATGCATTGAGAGAATATTTTAAATTGTTCTCTGATATGTACATAGAAGTATGTAGCTTAGGTTAGGGGAAAAATGCCAAGAAATGGTTTTACAGGTCCATTTACAACCCTAGAATTTGACCCTATATGTTTTTGCCTTATTTGGAAGGTTCATGAATAGTAATGAGGAGGTCTGCTCTGATTGGCTGTTTCTCAGCGTTGC
>JAUMHQ010000085.1:3842596-3854579 GCA_032361165.1 Enteromius paludinosus
GCTCAATGTCCTTTAAGAGAGTCAACCAATGGGCCGCGATCCGTGTCTCAGATACTCTACCGTTGCGCAGAGCCATAGAGAGACTGTATGGCTCTGCCGTCGCGGTAATAAATAAATTGGCCTAATAAACTTATTCAAAAATATTCAATTATGACTGACAGCTCCAGCCCAAAATGTGCGTCGGCCCACCGGGCATTGCCTGGTATGCCCTATGGCCAGTCCAGCCCTGTATATAGTATCTACATGAGTAATGAGTGGTTTAATGCCTAGCAGCTGCATAGCAGTGCTCTGGAACCACCTAAAAACACCTACTACCATGTAGCAGTGTCCTAGCATCCACACAAACACTCTTGCAAACGCTTGGACCACCCTAGCAACAGCATAGCATCTAACAACCACCTAACAATGTAACCAACCAGAATAACCTTATAGCACTACCCTAACACGCATCTTAACACGCAACTCCCAAGCAACCTCTTAGCAACCATCCACAGCACTGTAGAATCAAGGCTTGCGCTTCCTCAAATGTAAAAGTCTAGATTATATTTTTATGGTTTGTTTCAGTGCTGGGGAGGAACACAGACTCTCACGAGATGTTTCAAACACGTGCTGAGTCTGGTGTCGTGGTCTGGAATGAGTGCTGAAGCGGAACAGAAATGAGTTAGGATTTCTGCTGGCTGATCTCTCCATCTTTACGTGCCCGAAGTGGCACATCCTCCCTGTGTGTCGCAGCTCGGTCTGGGCTGGGTTGGGCTCGGCCGGTCTGGGCTGCAGCGGGTCTATTTTAGTCTCAGAAGCGTGATAACCTCCTCTGCTCTTTTAATCTGAGGCCTGAACGAGACACAGAGCAGCTCTCTTAATTCACTTCTGCCTTCGTCTGTCAGTCAAAACGGTGCATAGCACTGACAAAAAGTACAAAAATCCTTACAGCACCTAGACTGTAAGCGTTATTTTATAATTTAATTTAATTTAATTTAATTTAATTTAATTTAATTTAATTTAATTTAATTTAATTTAATTTAATTTTTTATGCTGATTTCTGGAGAGAATTAGAACAGAAACTTTCCAAGCCTATTAATAAAAACATGAGACAAAAGTCCTATGTTACATTAGCAGCTTACATTGTGTGTTATTTTAAAACCATCCCGTGTGGAAGGTTTCTCAAACAAACACTGAAACCTATCATGCCCAAGGCCTCATATTTCAATGCTAAACAGAACTTATTTATGGTCTGAGGGTAGAGGCAATCGATTCTTGGATGTAACACAAGAACATGGAACAAAACAACAACACAATCTAGCTGGCTTCTGTTAAAACAGCATTGCTCTCATTAGCAGCAATCAGCAATGACAAAGATTTCATTAAAAAAATGGTTAAAATACCTAAATTCCATGCATAGCTTTCCTTTTTGATATATTATTAATTTATCCGATTTCTCTCAGCTCTGCACAGTTCATTTGTTATATGTGTAACATTAAACTAGGTAGATCTTGTTCAAGCTTCCCGCTTTCATTGATGTATCATTCTGTACGTTCTCAATATGAACAATGAGAGCCATTGAAAATGCAGCTACGGGAAAGCTGGATCGATAATATTCTTTCATATTTTGCAAGTCCAATGCAGTGGCCACAATATAGTGCATGAAATATTTTGTTGCCAATATCTGAATTGATTAGCAGTCTTTTTAAAGCGTGATGCACGCCGGGTACAGAAAACATGGTAAAAGAACAGATGTCAACAAGCTCTATGTTCGTATTGATATTTTTTATACCAGTTGAACAGGGGCCTGTTCCATAAAACAAGTTTACCAAATAAGCCAGGCTTGTGGCAGATAGTCTGACTTATTTTAATACAAATTAACTGGCAATAAGACTAACTGAAATAAGCCTGGCTTATACTCTAATCTTGGTTTATGGAACAGGCCCCTGGTCTTGTTTACCAGTAAATATCTTTGAAAAGTTGACTTTTGATACACTGTAAAAAAAAATCAGTGGTTGCCAGAATTAGACTGTAAAAAAATATGCTAACAACATTTTAAGTTTTACTGTTTTAAGTTAAATTTACATTTTAATACCGAAATTTCAGTAACTGATATAATGTTAATATATGATGCAAAGCCCATCACAAGCAGCTTCTAAATAGTAACGTGTAAAGAAGGTGATCAGTGTCATTCTCACAAACACTAAACACCATCATGGTGAGACTCATTAAACTGAAATCTGCAAAAGAGAAAAAACATTAATTTAACAACATTACATGTAACATACAACCCTAATAAACATAACTGATAAGAAGAAACATAATTATTTCAAAGAAAAAACATCACACTATTATAAAACAATATTTGAAATGCAATGCTGGGTATTCTGGGAATGTCAGTTTACGGTTTTTCCCTGTATATTTTAAAGGAATTTACCATTAACAGGTTTTTACCGTAGCATTTTCACAGTTGTTTTTTTTTTTTGTGTATGACTTTGAATTCATTTTTCTTCCAAAGTGCCCATATTAGACAAAAAAAACAGAAAAATAAGAAAGAAACACTTATTGCCTGTTATTTCCATCTGGCAACATCACTACGATAGCCACAACCTAGAAAGCGGCCAAGACACCATCCACTATCCCTAATTATAGAGCCTAAATTACCAGAGTTAAATTATTGATCAAGGCCACAGTTAATGGTTGTGTCAGATAGTTGATCTCCCATGATTCAAATGCCAAACTCCTGATCCCAGACAACATCGCTCAGCACGTCTGTGATCATTCACACAAATGAACATCCTCATGTTGGTCGGAATGGGAAATTCATTCCCTTCAGCACTCAGGGAACCTTAGATAGTTCCTGTAAAACAGTGCCTTCGGGGTAAATATAACGGTGTGTTATGTTTGATGTAAAATGATGACCTGGCACGATCATCTTACAGGTATGACATTTCATTAAGTACATATATTCAATTATTTATATCATTAGACATTTTGAAAACATGACATAGATACAGGTTAACCACGGCATGTTATCTTAAAGGAGGAAGTAGGAACATAGAAGTTAAAAATAGCGTTCTTTATCACAACCATATATACATATCTCATTATTTATTATCAAATGTACAATGATCTAAACATTGTTCATACATAATTTTTGTATATATAGCTAAATTATTACATGAACTAAATTTTTGTATGTGGGTCGAAGACGTCAAGATATTTGCATCAAAAGAAAATTTCAAAAGTGATTTTATGTCCATAGAAAATGCAAATTTTTTCTTGTAAATATGTCTGACAAAATTGTTACACTGAATGACATTTTAGTGGGTATCTTCTGTAAATCAGTGAAAAATTTACATATCGCAACTAAATTAAACAGAATAATATATATATATATATTTATATATATACAGTGGGGCAAAAAGTATTTAGTCAGCCACCAATTGTGCAATTTCTCCCACTTAACAAGATGAGAGAGGCCTGTAATTTTCATCATAGGTTTACCTCAACTATGAGAGACAACACGAGAAAAAAAATCCAGAAAATCTAATTGTAGGATTTGAATGAATTAAATGGTCAATTCCTCTGTAAAATAAGTATTTGGTCACCTAAAAACAAGCAAGATTTCTGGCTCTCACAGACCTGTAACTTCTTTAAGAGGCTCCTCTGTCCTCCACTCATTACATTGATTGAACTCGTTATCAGTATAAAAGACACCTGTCCACAACCTCAAACAGTCACACTCCAAACTCCACTATGGCCAAGACCAAAGAGCTGTCAAAGGACACCAGAAACAACATTGTAGACCTGCACCAAGCTGGGAAGACTGAATCTGCAATCGGTAATCAGCTTGGTGGGAAGAAATCAATGGTGGGAGCAATTATTAGAAAATGGAAGACATACAAGACCACTGATAATCTCCCCGCTATCTGGGGCTCCACGTAAGATCTTACCCTGTGGGGTCAAAGTGAAATCCCCCAAAAAATCCCAGAACCACACGGTGGGTCCTAGTGAATGACCTGCAGAGAGCTGGGACCAAAGTAACAAAGACTACCATCAGTAACACACTGCGCCGCCAGGGACTCAAATCCTGCAGTACATGTCCAAGCCCGTCTTTGCTAGAGAGCATTTGGATGATCCAGAAAAGAATTGGGAGAATGTCATATGGTCAGATGAAACTAAAATTTAACTTTTGGTAAAAACTGAACTTGTCGTGTTTGGAGGAGAAAGAATGCTGAGTTGCATCCAAAGAACACCATACCTACTGTGAAGCATGGGGGTGGAAACGTTATGCTTTGGGGCTGTTTTTCTGCAAAGGGACCAGGATGACTGCTCCATGTAAATGAAAGAATGAATGGGGCCATGTATCGTGAGATTTTGAGTGAAAACCTCCTTCCATCAGCAAGGGCATTGAAGATGAAATGTGGCTGGGTCTTTCAGAATGACATTGATCCCAAACACGCCGACCAGGCAACGAAGGAGTGGCTTCGTAAGAAGCATTTCAAGGACCTGGAGTGGCCTAGCCAGTCTCCAGGTCTCAACCTCATAGAAAATCTTTGGAGGGAGTTGAAATTCTGTGTTGCCCAGCGACAGCCCCAAAACATCACTGTTCTGGAGAAGATCTGCATGGACGAATGGGCCAAAATACCAGCAACAGTGTGTGAAAACCTTGTGACGACTTACAGAAAACCTTTGACCTCCGTCATTGCCCAAAGGGTATAAAACAAAGTATTGAGATTAAATTTTGTTATTGACCAAATACTTATTTTCCACCATATTTTGCAAGTAAATTCTTTAAAAATCATATAATGTGATTTTCTGGATTTTTTTTCTTCTCATTTTGTCTCTCATAGTTGAGGTGTACTTTTGATGAAAATTACAAATACTATTTTTTTAGTAGCGACATATAATGTATTGGTAGTCAGAACATATGGGCTGAATTTATACATGAATCCTTCAGCTGCTGCAAGATCTGAGTGACTGTCTAATGTTTCAGTTATGTCTCCATCTCAAACAGACTTCTGTAACAGACTAAAAATGTTGCTCCACTCTGTTCTTATGTTTGGGGGGGGGGGGGGGATTGACTGTCCTCATAGCTAAAAAAAGCATCTGAGACTGCCAGAGCTGTCTGCTGATCTCTTAGTATAATCAAGTCTATGATCAAGAAACTTTTTTTCTTTTTGGTCTTGCAGCACAATTGACGCATCCGGGCTCAAAGGTTTCTGACACAATCATGTCAAATCACAGCAGCTCTAAAGTGCAAGATGATAAAATTCCAGCTGCGGCATTCAAAGGAAAAACGAGACTGAAATTTGGATTAGTTAGATGTTGGGCGGTCAGCATCATTTTACAACTAACTAATCCATTCTGAGGTTTAAAGCAAGAAGCTACTTCATTAACCTCTAACACTGTCTCTAATCTAAAGGACCATATTTAGCCATGCTGGCTTATTCATTCCAAAGGGAGCACTGCGCTGCACACACACACAGAGAGAGAGAGAGAAATGCATGCAGATATCACACACACACACATAGACGCTGTACTGTTCCAGTGACAGATCGGTCGCAGTGTAATACCAGCAGAGAGCCTAAAAGCACATTGATTTAAAAATGGCTGACATCTCTCTCTCTCTCTTTCTCTCTGGTGTCTCTGGACCAGTGTTGCCACTTCCACATTTAAAAGGATTCCTGATCCCATGTGACGTCTATATCTGCACAATTTCAAACACACAGACATGTGTCCGAAATAAGTTACTGGTAATCCTTTATGCACTTATCTTGTAAATGTTCTTTCTCAGTTTGAAGGCCATGTGGATACTGAAAATTATATTATCCAATATTATTGCACCCTCAGATATTCTCGTCCAATCAAATCAAGCCTCGCCCTACATGATTTCCTGCTGGAATATTTTAACTTACAGGTATGTCATGTTGTTTTATGCTCATCAAGGCTGCATTTTTTTTATCATATAAAAAACAGAATTATCGAAAGTATTACAATTTTAAATTGTTAAACAGTTTTCTAATTGAATAAATTTTTAATGTAATGTATTATTCTTTTGATGTCAAAATATAATTTGTAGCAGTAAATTTGTATTTTAAATTGAAATATAACAGTTTGTAATGTTTCTTTACTGTCACTTTTGAACAATTAAATTAATTTTATTAATTTCACATACAGCATATATTATGAACATATTTACGTTTATGCATCTATTTATTCATATTTTTATATATACACATATTTTATATATAAACTTGACATATTTTTCTTAAATATATGCATGCATAAATACATACAATATACACAAACTTTTATTATGGGCGCGATTAATCGTGATATATATTTAATACATTTATATTTAATACACACAAAAACATGTGTGTGTGAGTGTTGCTAAAATATTAAACATACGTATATTAATTTGTAAAAGATTAAAATATTTCAACATTAAAACATAATAGTGTGATAAACAGTGAAAAACTATTATTTAATATTGACAAAACTATCCATAAATAATGCAATAGCATAGCAATATACAAGATACAGACGGTCATTTTTGTCTGTGTAAAAAAGTACAAACAATTTGGAAGTTGTTATACCCATTGCTCAAAATGGTTAAAAATACAGTCCCTAGTAGTCATGAATAGAATCAAACCAAAGTGGTGTGAAGAAGGAAGTCTGTTGTGTGGAGGGAACAGGAGTAGGAGGATGGAGTGAAGTCCATTCATCCCCATCTCTCTCTCTCTCTCAGACTGAGCTCAGCAGTGGATCTATAAAGCAATGGAGTAGAGCTTAAACTGATGCTGGTTCGTTCACTCTACTGGCTGGGAACGTTGTGTATGTTCCAGAGGTGGGGTGAGAGAGGAAGGCAAGCGCACAGTGGAGCGATAGAGAGAGAGAGCTGATGAAAAAGGAGTTGCAGCAGTGGCTACAGGGATAGTGTGTTCTGAAGAGAATGTCAGTTCATTAGGAAGTAGTCCAGTGTGCTTCTGCCCACTGTTGAAGGTCATCTGCCAGATGAGTAAATGAAATATAGAGCGATGGGAACAGATAGAGAAAAAAAGAGGGTGGATAGAGAGACTTGGCAGCAATTTGGTAATGCTCATGTTTACTGAGACTGCAGTCTGGACGGATTAGGACATGATAGAGAGATAGAAAGAGGCAGAAAGATAATGGAAGAGGATCTGCGGTGGTAAGGCAGGTTTTGCAAGATTTTGATGAGAAATAGTTTAGTTTTTATTGGGATCTCTGGCATTTAATTGCAGAATTTACTGTCTTGGCAAACCTCCGAACAGTCTGAGATGTTGAAATCTCTTTTGAAACTGTAAATATGAATGTAAGATTCCTTTACTGACTGAGAGAAAGAAGAGAGGCAGACAGCTTTAGTCAAAGTCTTCATTTGCTTTCCATTTCATTGCTGTCTATTAACAAGTCTTAAGAGCTCTTTTTAACAAATCAGTCACAAATTATTATTAATGACTCAGTCTGAACTAGTGTTTACTCATTAAATCAGCAAGAGCACTTCATCTCCATAGTTTTTTTTGTTTTTTGTTTTTAAATGTTGGTCCATTTTTCATATACAGTACTGTGCGAAAGTATTCATACCCCTTCATTTTTCCCTCAAATTTTGTTGCTTTATGTTAAACTACTTTAAATTACTTTTTTCCCACAACAATCTATATACAATACACCATAACTGTACAGCAAAAAAAACATATTTATTAAATATTACATATATGTCCCAGCCAGGGACGGATTATGGTCTGGGTGTGCCCCTGGGCGAAATGTTTGCGTGGGCCCCTGTGCAAAACTTTCAGACAACGTTCGCGTGAGCTCCTGGTCCAGTTGATGAAAATTGCTTTTGGGCTAGGGGCCCCCTACACCCCAAGGCTGGTCCATAATCCATCCCTGGTTCCAGCTAAAGGTATGAATATTTATGAAATGATACTTTAGTTTTATATTTTTAATAAATTTGCAAAGATGATAAAAACCTGGTATTGGCTGTACAGTCATGGTGTATAGACTGTAGATTGATGTGGAAAAAAATTTATTCAAAGCAGTTTAACAGGCTTAAGCAGGCCACAGCATGAAAAAATGTTAAAATAATGAAAGGGTATGAATACTTTCGTAAATCACTGTATATGAAAAATGTACCAACAATTAAAAAAGAAAAAACAATGGAGATGAATATTTCTAAAAAGTTTTTTTTTTTTCTTTCTACATTTATGGTGTCTCCTTTACTTTTAAGATTAAGATTTTTTAAATGTAGGTGGAACTGAATGAAAGAATCAATGACTCTTAAGAGCCAGTTCTTTACAACAAATCAATCACAAATGAATGATTCAGTCTTGAACTCATGCTGTTTAAAGCAGTATGACCTCTTATTCACAAATGTAATATTTTTGTTAAGTAGTATATAGTTAAGACTGGTTAACTTATTAAGGATGAACTCAAGTACTAAAAGAGGCGTTATTGGAATTGAACTTGTTTTCTTGTGTTTACTTGTTTTTGTGGCATCTGCTTTTGCTAATCGTTTCACAGTGCAAGCATAACAGAGCAGCAAATGATTATTTCAAATTCCCAAGATCTGTAAATTCATGTCTGGACGACACTCACGCACAGTTGAGCCATGAAAGAGAAACGCACAAACATGAAAGAGGGTGAATAAAGAGGCTTAATTTCTCCTGAGAGTGTAACACCGCAAAGACTTCTTAAAGGAGGATTTGAATTTTCTACCCTCTTTTTCTAAAGAGAGCATCTGTCCTGTTTTTAGTGTCGCTCTCTCTATCGCATCTCTTGCTGCATTACTTAACAGCTCTTGGTCTCTGTGCAAAAATCCAGCAGATAAGTTCGGGCTTTTCATAACCATGCATAAAAATCATTTCCCCTTGGGCTTCCTTTTCTACCATCTATGTCATCATCACCATCCCATTATCATCACGATCACAATGAAAGTGTGATCAATTCAGCTACACTCGAGGTATGAAAATACGCTATTGTATCAAACCTTCTTCACTCATTGTGACATCTTCAAGATTTGAGTGGATTTTCACTGACGATTGTGTCATTTTTTTACATGTGTGGAAGAAACTATAGCACAGAAGCTCATTTTTGTTTTGGCCTGATTGCAACTCATCACACGATTCTAAATAAGGTGAAGATTCTAAAAGGATTACTGCAATTTTAGTTCAGTTCTAGAACAACTTGCGTTAGCCTGACAGCATGCTTCATGAACTTTAGCACATTAGCACGGTTAGCACATTAATATTAGTTGCGTAAATGACCACCTTGTTTAAAGATTGCTTTCAGCTACAGTACAAATCGGTAATTGGAAGTTTCCCATGGGAGCATAATACAGATGGGCAAAAAATCTGTGACAAATGTAACTCATTCCTTCGCATCAAAAGACATGTCTCAGTACATTAACTCCACAACCCACTTGGCAACAAGACATTAGCGTACCAATACATTATAATGAATCAACCTTGGTGCCATTATGTCATTCCTCAAGATTCTGAGACCCAAACAAATTTGCATCAGTGCATGTGTTGCCAGATTAGGACTGCCGATCATTCAAATCTTTAATATTAGTGCTTATATGCAATTTTAGGGGGAGTTATGTACCTACTATCAGATATGAGCTAAAACTACACAGCTGGATTTAATTTAAGGTCTGATGTAGTATAGATCTGATAAGTGTAGTAGAACATGGCTAAAAGTGCTACTTTGGTGTTGTTACCTTTATTATGTATTTAGACAGGAAGTGAAGTGGGGAAAAAAGAGGGGGACAGAATCAGGAAAGGGCCTTGAGTCAGAATTCGAACTCGGCGGCGATTTGGCAAGGGGCCTACGAGTCTATTGGTGCACACAAAAAAAAAAATCTATATTGAGTCTTTACTTCTTAATGTACAAAGGTGGTGTTTTTCTGCATTATTTATCATTACGTAATATTTAAAAGTATAAAAAAAAATTATTATCAACCAATCAGTGTTGTCTGTGTATTACGAGGGGAGGAGTCTCTTGTGAAAGAATACAAACTCTGGTAGGAAATGGCCATTGTTGTGATTCAAGCATTTCCTGAGTAATAATTCTGTTTTTCTGATTGATTGATTGGTTGGTTGGTTGGTTGGTCGTTTAATTGATTGGTTGGTGGATTGGTTAGTTGAGTGGTTGCTTGCTTAATTGACTGAAAACGTTATGATTATTGATGAAAAAGGTTGCACTTTTTTTTGTTTGTTTTTTGTGGAAACAGTCATAAAATATATATGAATGGCTAGTAGATGTATCAATGTGTCCTATCATATGACAGAAAAAAGAAAAAAAAAAAGAAAAAAAAAACATTAGAAGATAAACTTCTCTAATGCTATAAATATAATAATTAATATTATTTATGTTTTTTTACATTTTGCTCAAATTTTTATTTGTCAACCACCCATATATATACAAATAAATATAAAGCTCAAAAGAACATCTTTGTTTAAAGACATTACTTTAAAAAAAAAAAAAAAAAAAGTGAACTTTTGAAAGGTAGTGTGCATCACATTATGGAAGCAAAACAGGTTGGAAATATTTCTTCAGGCTGACTAAGCCATGATCTCTATTTATACAAGCTCAGCATTCACTGACAGTGTCAAAATGTCAAAAAATGTCACAGAGGAGTAATTTCTAGGTTGTGTCCTGGTTTCACACGGTTCCAAGGTGTGCACGTTTATGGCAGCAGGATTTGCATGCATGTTCACCCACCGGTCCACATCTACACCAGCAGCTAGAAAATAAAACAGATTAGGCTAATCTGAGGAATTATCAGTCTTAAATAGTCCATGTTCCTCCTTCATTATCCAGAGTGGTCTTGCAGATGGAACGTCAACATGCATTAAAGCTGCTCTGTGTAAATCAACAGCTTGCTGACAGAGTCACAGCTTAAAAGAATCTCAATGTCAGCGTGGAATAACGCTTTATTTTTCATTTTAATTAATCTGATTAAGTAATATTAATCTGCCTGAATGAAGACAACAGTTATCCCATTGGGATTGTAAATCTAAGTCTGCGTTAGTCACACTGTGTCCTACACTCCACATAAACAATGCAGTCACCTTAATGAACCTTTGCTGCTGCGGTTTCTGCTTAAGCCAACAGGGGGCGCATGGAAAAATGGGCTTTTGGGTGATTCAGCATTTCCGTACCATATGTTTCTTACCAAATGGGTTAGTGCTTTAAGGTAGTGAAGTATAACTAAAGACCTAAAGCCCCAGCGGCCTGTTCCTTTGAAGGAAAGAACCCCAGTTGGTGCTCTTTAAATGTCACGGAAAACAGACAAATCTCATGTTGTGGTTAAAAGCAGTGGGGTGAGAAATGGTTGAGTTTCCAAAAACGGAAGCGTCCAAGGTCATCCCCACTGGCACGCTGAACCGCGCAGTGCAGGATGAAGCAGGGGATATTCTCTAATAATTGGATCTAGGAAAGGAGCATCTTCACACACACACAAAAAAACCTCAGGTGAAAAAAATCCAGCTACATTATCGCCAAGGAGGTAGATAATGAATTATTGTATCAGATCCCACATCTGTCGCTTATGGGGATTTAACCAGTGCCATAGAAAAAGAAAATAATAATGCTGTTGTTTCATTGTTTTTATCATTAGTGGTATATCAAAGCATGCCGTTTGTAGAGCAGTGGCATAGTATTATGTTAAGTGATTTTGCATACCCACTGAATAAAGTATCACAGGTTCCAAAAAATACTAAGCAGCACAACTGTTTGCAACATCGATAATGAGTCAGCAAATTACAAGGATTTGTCAAAGGCCATATGACACTCATCAGTTATATCTGATAAATAATCAGAAATTCATCAGTAATAACTAATGAAAAATCAGCTTTGCCACCATTGGAAAAAAATCTATTTTAAAGTATATTTAAATACAAAAAAATTATTTTAAATTGTAATAATATTTCCAAATAATAAAGCCATGATGATCAAAAAATACTGTATTATATAT
>JAUMHQ010000085.1:3856927-3871545 GCA_032361165.1 Enteromius paludinosus
TACCATCCAACCTGACAGAACTGGAGAGGAACTGCAAGGAGGAATGGCAGAGGATCCCCAAATCCAGGTGTGAAAAATCTTTCCCAAAAAAACTCATAGCTGTATTAGATCAAAAGGGTGCTTCTACTAAATACCTAGGACCATGTGATATTTCACTTTTTCTTTTGTGATAAATCTACAAAAATGTCAACAATTCTGTGTTTTTCTGTCAATATGGGGTGCCGTGTGTACGATAATGTTATGTAAATAATTTCAAACACATGAAATGTTGATTAAAAATGTTATGATTAAATCTTCCAGTTCTCTCTTATAGCATCTTAATAATCTCTGATTTAAGGATTAAATGTGATGTGTACATTTGCTTCCGGGATTGACCAGATTCAGAGGATACTGACGTCAAGAGAACTGTACAATATGCTTAAATATAAAGCCTTATAATACTCAAAATCCTATCATACCTTACCTAATACCAAAATACTTTAAGTGTACATTGTTGTTTTAGAATGAATCTCATCTACAGACATTGATTAGATTCTCAGGACAGTGTAGGACTTCCAAACCATTAAAGAAGGCTTCTTGCTAAAGAGACCTGCATCTGTGTCCAAACAGCCAGTCACATACACTTGCCGCGTGATGAGAGCTTTTAGACTGCTGAGGAAGGCAGACAGCTTTCACACGCACACACACACACACACACACAAACATACACAGTGATGCAGAGAAATTCAGTGGCTCAAGAGGCTTATGTAAGAAACTTTAACCTGCTATTTGCATATTTGAAATCTAACTATATAGTTAGATTTCAAATATGTTAATATATACATGTATAGTTATACATAAATTATATTAATTTATTCATGTAATGGCTATTCTAAAAGTCTTAAAATGTATTATTATTACTATTATTATATTAATTTGTTTATGGAATAAAAATATTTTTTGTGCGTAAAAAACATCATGCATAATATTTTGCATGTATGTATGTATTTATTTTTTATTTATGAATTTACAATATTATATTTATCATTACATATTTCCGATTTTTTTTTTTTTTTCAAATAAATGCTGCCACCTAGGACTTTCTTTAAAAAAAAAAAAAAAAACTGTGGAAAAAAAACTTTTTCCACAAAAAAGGTTTTCAGTAATGATTAATAGAACAATTACAAATGTTTAAACACCAATAATAATTGACAATAATGAAATACAAAATCAACATGTAATGATTTCTGAAGGATCATGTTACATTGAAGACTGGAATAATGATGCTGGAAGTTATGCTTCTATATCACAGGAATAAATTAAATGTTTAATATGTAAAAAGAAAATAAATTAAATTTTTAATATTTAAAAAGTTATTTTAAAATAAGACAAAATTTAAACCTAATAATATTTTACAATATTAATGTTTGTACTGTATTTTTGAGCAAATAAACTTAGCTTTGGTGAGCATAAAATATGAAAGCAGTTTCTCTAGATTTACTTGCCCTCATGTTAGCACACAAACAAATAAGTAAATAAGTTTCCTCCAAATCTGAGGATATAACTGCGCATAAATCACAGGATTCTTGCTGTCAAGATAACCAGCTCAAGCTGACTCAGCCGACTTCTGCTTTCAGGGATTGGATGGTGATAGAAGCTGTTGCGTCTTAAAGGTGTGACTGAACTGTTTGTGCCACGGTTTCTAATACTTGGCACAGATGCAAGATCTCGCTGAGGAGGCAAACAGGCAATATCCTCAGCTGCCCTCACCTAGCATAGCCTCCTGACACCTGTGTGCCACACAGGGGCGGGACGTTTGAGGAAAAGGGATGAGTCACCAGAAACAGACACCGGTGCTTTGAAAAACACACAGGTGGACGACGAAACACAGTTTGACTAACAATACCGGAAACCAACCAAAGTGATGTAGTCGCTTCTCAGGAGCAACATTTACTCTGGGATTTGGTGACCTTTTGTTTTAGAAAGGATGGTATTGACCCGTCGATTGTGACATTTGAATGCACTGTGTATTTCTGAGCTGCCGAGCACCTAGACAGTTGCTAAACAAGCAAGAATCAATATTTGTACATTAGTTTTTTAGTGCTGTCAAATGATTAGCCACAATTAATCACATCCAAAATAAAAGTTTTTGTTTGCATAATATTTGTGTGTGTACTGTGTATATTTTGATGCATATATAAATACAAACACATGCATGTATATATTTAAGAAAAATAGGTTTTATTTATATATATATATATATATATATAATATATTTATATATAATATGAAATATTAGAAAGTGAACATATACATTTATAAACGTAAATATTTTCAAATATATACATGCATGTATATATATATATATATATATATACACACACACACACACACACACAAATATTATGCATACAAAAACTTTTATTTTGGATGTGATTTATCACGATTTAACGTTTGACAGCAATAACAAACTAACTTATTTTCTGGGATATTCAAGTTTCTATAAACAAACAAGACATTTACGCATTTTATCTTTTATCTTCTTTTTATCTTATAATAAGTTGCATTACCAATTAAAATTAAATAATTGAATTGTTATAATTTTGTTAGCATTTATTTCAATCAAATATTTATATATATATATATTTTTTTGCATCAGATTAGAATCATTAAATAATTCATTCTTTATAATGACTGATTCATATATTATATTATCAATCAAATCATGTTTTTTTAATGTGTTTATGTATTATTTTAGTTTTCTGATTATTAAACATTTTAATGCAGTATTTTAAACAATAGTTATTTTTTGTAGTAATTATTTTAAGCAAATAATAATTGCATTACGTTTTTATATTTTCATTATTTAATATATTAATGTTTAAACAAGAATTAAATAAACATTTAAATATATGTTTATTTGTTATATAAATAGTTATTAATTATTTTTTATTGTACAGTAAATAACTGATTTAACTGCACATTTAAACATCAATGAAATAAACAGATTTAAATGTATATTTGAAAATATTACTTTTTTTTTTGCATTTTTTTTTGCATTAATAAACTGTAGATTGATTTTTTAATTGAAGATTTTTGAGGCTTTCCTCAAAGGTGTAGTTTGATCATCCCTCAGGATCCTCACTGTCCTAAAAAAAGACCTGCAGGTGAAACTGGGCCTTTTCGGATGATAGTTTACTGTAATACTGGCGTCATTAAATACCTCTCTGCCCCCTACAGTGCTCCTTCCCTAAGCGATCTCAGTATGTGGGTCTGATTTTCCCCTTTTAGATCAATTTAGCAGCTCACTGATGAATCCTCTGCTTGAATTTCTCCCAGGTTGAGACATGCTTAAAGAGACAGCATCATCAGACTGATGTTCATGATATTCTGTGACCTGTTAGGTTCTGATGCATAAGGTGGTTTACATGCAGCCCATCACTGTAGCAACAAATCACTGTAGCTATCCCTGCACTTTTTATTTTAAAGTCCTCTCACGATGTTGTTTAAGATATCTGACAGCAAAACTTTTCGTTTTAATGCTGTTTCCACAGTTTTTGCTACTGCGCCATTAAGACTTCTATATGTTAATAGCTCTGTTATGCTTGGCAAACCTCTGTATACTGGCATACTAAACGCTGTGGTTTATCAGAACAGACCAAGCATGTAAATACTGAATATGCATTGATATGCAAATATTGCAAGGCGAATGTTAATATGCTTATGGTCGTGACATCATAACTTCTGTATTTGCATCTTCGTTTGGGGAGGGAGATTTGTGTTGAACTCAGAATATGGATGAAGTATGGATGTTTTTTGAGATTTTAACAGGTGTACATTGAATATCAAATATATATGAATGGATTAGATGGTGAAGTTACCTGTGCTGGGCAATGAGAGGGGAACAGCTGTGTTTTGTTGTGGATTCTACACTGATACACACACACACACACACACCAGAGCAGACAAAACACTGGTGTGAGAGCAAATGGACAGATGTGACCCTCATTGACTGGGGGATTCGAGCGCTCCCCACCCATGTCTGTTTATTTTTTTCAAAATCAAACTGAAAGTCCAATCCCTCCTGTTTTTCTCTGTTACCTCTTTTTCTTTCCATTCTTTCCATTTAATATACCGCCCATGCATGCTTGTTCATCTCTGTCCCAATCCAAATAGCATAAGATAAGCTTTTAAGAGCATTTCAGGGCCAGAGTATAAAGCAAGAATGATGATCCCCTTGAAGAGAAAAGAGGAGCTTCTATAACATATCGTTTTGTCTCAGTAGTTGCATTACCCGTGTCAGCTATGATAGCCTTTGAGGAGATTCCTGATGGTTGTGAATTAGTTTCAGTTGCTGCTACTTGTTTATGTAAGCGCTGTATGCCACTATATTCAAAAGTTTGATGTCAGTAATATAAAGAAATGAAAACCTGCATTTAGCAAGGACATAATGATCAAATAAATGCAGCATTGGTGAACATAAGAGGCAAAATATTGACTCCAAACCTTTTGAACTTTAATGTGTTTACTAAAAAAGCTTAAAAGGTCTGATGTGACGTATTGGTCTATAAATCCAATACGTGAACACAGTAAAGACCCTATTCAGGAAACAGGAGCAGAATGAATTGTACGTGAAACCATTGTTATGTAAATTGCCGCATTCAGTTCAATGCAAACATGACCAGATTTCCAAACCATTTCCACAGAAATAATACAGAAAACCTTCGTAGGATATGTGTGCGCTATTCCACCTCCCCTCCCCCTCTACTTAGGTGTCTCATCAGGAGAGAAACAGACACAGAGGGAGTGAGAGACAGGAAGTAAAAGAGTGATAAAGCAAGGTTAACAAAAAGAAGCAAAGCTAGATGATGTGAAGAAGATGGAGTAGGTAAGGAAATGAGACCGAGATATGGATAAAGGGAATGCTCATACAGCATATGCATAAGAAACAGATGCGAGATTGCGTGTGCACGAGCCACCCAATATAACTACATTTTCTGTAAACCCTTCGAGCTCCGCTGAACATCATGTCTGCTCTGCGTCGACCTCTTGATTCACACTCCAGGTTTGATTAAAGCCCATTTAGACTCTGCATCATGTCACACTGCGGCATCGTGATCCACGCGCTAACTCACGCCACAGCTGTGTTTGAGCGGATCACGGTACCGTGACTTCATTCAACATGGCGGTAAATCCACAGAGGCGTTTACACTGCAGTATATAGCGCACAGACCTGCTCAGGGCAGGATTTGGACAGAGATAGCGAACCAGGGAATCACAGCGTGTGCCAGGAGCACAACCCGAGGTCGGGAATAAACAATCCTGACAATCAAAACATCTCTCTGAGAAGAGGGTGGGGGAGGTTTACAGCTAACTGAGAGTGGAAATATGCAGTAATGCACTCAACATGCAATATAAATAGATATAAATATGCAAGTAGTGCCTTGTTTTTCTGTATATATTACTTTGTAAAAAAGAAACTGCATGGCAGTGAGAAGTCAGAAAAGAAGACAGGGAGAGACAGGGCTGATAGTCATTTCCCAGAATCCATCAGTGCAGCATGAGAGAGGGGAAATTGTGTGTATAATGCTGATGCTTCCGGGGATGCCGTAAATAAGTGCTTAGTAAAGCCTGTGGCCTGTTTTAGCTGGTGCTTCTGGGTTACTACCTAAATGTACAATTATCTGGTTATAATTAGGTCACATTTATGGTTCTAAACACACACTTAACCCTAACGTTTGCATGTTTCTCTCCCCAAACCATTAGCATTTAAACATGCCTCTCGTTTAGATTCATTTACTTTTAAATTGAAGGTAGAGGCTGTTTTTTTAATTAGCCTAGGTTGTATTATGATTATCATTACAGTAAGATTTTTAATTAACACCTCAAAACTGTTACCACTGTGCATGTAAACAAACACGTTTCGACAGTGTCATCACATCACTAGCTCCAAATGCAAGGCTTTTCTAAGGTGGTAAACTTGCTTGTTAGACCACCTAGTACAGCGTTAGTAAAGCTCCCGGGTATGAATCTTATGAAGCACGTCACACTGGATAAATAAAGTCAGATTTTTGTAGAAGCAAGCTATTGTTGCTTAAGCAAATGTGTTTTTAGCTCGTTTTTGATTTCCTTAACATTATCAGAGCAACAATGGATTAATATTTTAGCATTTCTCGCTGGATATTTCATTTCAGAACCACCACTACCCAGCTAACAGGGAAACTTAGGCTCTCTTAAGGTTCTCTCAAAGTAAAAAAAAAAAACTTTCTTGCATAACATTAGTAGAATATTTCCTTAACGGTATCTGGATAATGGATAAACGTTCTAAAAACGTTAGCATAAAAACATTATAATTACGTTGGTGGAATGTTTTAAAACCGTTAGCATTAGAAACATTGTCATTGCGTTGTCAATGGAACATTCTAAACATGTTAGGATAAAAACATTATTACATTGTTGGTGGACCGTTTAAAAAATGTTTTAAATAACGTTCTAAGAACATTTAATTTAACAAGAGACGGTAACATTCTAAATAAATTTTTAAGAACATTCAAACAATGCCGTTTTTATATCTTAATTGAACATTACGGGAACGTTTTTAGAACATAAAATTGTTGCTCTGTAATAGAATGTTGCCAGATTAATCTGTTTCAGATTTAGTCCCACTAGACATTATACTTTAAAAGTATTGCAAGTGCCGTTTTCGTTGCAATGTGACTGCATTGTAAATCCCTTATATTTACAAAGTATCATGCTAGAAACTCATAGCCATACCTTATAAACCACTCAGCAACAGTTTGGCAATCACACACAACACCTTAGCATCACGACGGTGAGTTTTTAACACAAGATGTTCTTGGCAATGTTTTTGTGTTCCCTCTGCACAAGCATAAAGAAAAATGTTAATGGAGTCCCTGTTTCAATTAATCCAATGGTAGATGTGGAGCAGAAAACAATAGTAATGAATCAACCATGATTACTGTCAGCCACGTTAGTTTGTTTTACTCTTCCTGAAAGGTACATCTGTATTTCAATTAGGTAAGATCAGAAAGCGTTGACTCTGCTCTCTACCAGTCCAGACTTGGGCGTCTGCCAGCTAAAGAGGAAGACGAACTGGCTTTAAGAGTTTAATAACCCATTGAGCACCAAAACAAAGAGCGATCTCTTCCTTCTCTAGTTTTCAAACCTCTGACGTTGCACTTTTTTTTACCTTGGAAAGATCAACTAACCATATCTTTTTTTTATCAATTGTCTGAGTTGGGTTAACTTTCATAACATAAGCTGTAATTTACTGTACAACTGGCTAGGGATAATAGCAGGTGGGAAACAGAAACATGCAGTGTTTTTCAGACGAAAGTGACCTCAATGTGCACCAACGTTCTGAAACCAGCCAGTTGGGGAGGGCTTGTAAATCATATGCGTCATGTGAAGATTAATGCTTTGTATTTTAGCTTTGGGTTCTCAGACAGAGGTGGGAGTGAAGTGCTCTAGCATAAATGCCAAGGTATTTAATAGTTTTGCTCAATTGCTCTCCCAGCGTTGAAGAGGTCGGATCTCACTCCCCAATGCGGCTCTTGAGGTGTCGCTGTGGGCTAAGCTGCAGATATGCTTACCTCAACCCCCAAATAAGTCTCTCCACCTCTAAAAAGTGTGCATCAGAGGTCTCAGATAGGTTCTGTGTGCTGCAAAACAACACCTGAGCTCAAAGAACCTTGGGTCGATTGCATTAAACACATGAACACACACCTAAACGCGTACAACGTCAACTAACAATTCTTCTGGTTCATACCGGAAGCTAACAAATCCAAGACGTGTTACTAAAGGCCATCTGCGTCATAATTCACTCACACACTCATACACACGCTGTCCCCTCACCTCCTCCCACTGGTGGATGTATCTGATGAGGCGTGAAAGCCTGAGAAGACGGAGCAAGCTGAGGATTTTGGTGAAGCGTACGATACGCAGCGCTCGGGCCGTCTTGTAGACCTCCGAATCAAAGCCTTTCTCCACTATTAGAAAGATATAATCCACCGGGATGGAGGACAGGAAGTCTACCACGAACCAACTTTTTAGGTAGTTCATCTTAATGACCTTTGGGTCCAGGATGATCTCTGAGCTCTCCTCATTCACAATTCCCGTTCGGAAGTTCATGACCAGGTCCACCAGGAAGATGGTGTCTGAGGCCACGTTGAAGATGAGCCAGCTGGTGGTGGTTTGCTCGGAAAAGAAGGTAATTCCCACAGGAATGATAATTAGATTCCCCATCATCATGATGAGCATTATCAAGTCCCAGTAGAACCTGCAGGGGAGACAGAAAGTGACGTGTTAAAGTGGAACCAATTGAAGGCAAAACTGTTTTTCTCCCGGCAAAATTAGAATAAAAAAATTGGTTTTCTTTTGATTTAGAAGTACAGATTTAAACTGATCCGGCCACACCTAATAGAAGTTATATGAATTATAATGACAGGAAGAGGTGTTTACGGAACTGCAGTTCAGCACAGTAAAATGCATTATGGGAAATGAAGTTTTTTTGTACCCTGATCCACAAAAGGTAATTTATTATTATATAATACTATGATACATACCATTCAAAAGTTAGGGATGTCAGTAAGACATTTTAAAAATAAGTTCATAATTTTATGCAGCAAGGATGCAGATGTGAAGACTTTTACATTGTTACAAAAAAACAATGAAAAAAAACATTTATAATAAGAAATGTTTCTTGAGCACCAAAACAGTATATTGGAGCTATTACAAATAAATTCCACTTTCAAAAATGTTAACATTTACATTCAACAACATAACAGTTATTTAAAATTGCAATAATATTTAACATATTCAATAATAAATGCAATTATAATATATTCAAACTGGAATTTCTAAAGAATTCTCATTTAATGTCTGAATAAAACACGACCCTCCAGCTCGCACCGGCATGAATTTCCTGGTTTGGATACATCCCATCCATTCCAGACCAGCATCCACAACACAACATTTGGTCTTTTCAGTGTATTTCTAGTCAAACTGATATGGCTTAACCATTTCGATTACCTTCAATATCAAAGAATTACCCACAAACTGACTTCACAAAAGCAGCTTCACTTTCCTTTCCATCATGATTCTATTCCAGATAGCAGGCAAATGCTAGCCCTGTTCAGCATGAAGATGATGTAGCAGGACTGGCAAGATTAAATTCCTGCTCTTTTCTGCTGGAATGCCCTCATTGCGACAACCCTCAGATATCTGCGATGTTTCTCTGGGTCCTGTCTAACAGACTTCCTTCAGCGATCAGTACAGGTCGCGCCTGCAGTCCGCACATGATGCACTACAGCTCATTTCCCTGTCGCTTTTGATATCACCGCCAACACTTCCTGCTGGATTGCCGCCCCGTGACAGCGCAGCACGGCTCGCGCTTTGCTCTCTGGATGAGCAGGCAAAGAGCCACAGGACCGAAAAGGCAAAAGGGCAATTGTAACATGAGAGGGTTTCCCTCTCTTATGTGAGAGTTGTATGTTGTCTGTGCGCGACATTCTGCTTTGCTTTGCTTTGCCTTGTACAATACGCAGAAAGCTAATTAAAGGTACAGGCTGTAATTGCTGAGGCAGCAGCACTTGAACCCTCAGGAATTAGCTTGTGTTTTGAAAACATGTGAATGGAGCCACCATAGGGGTGAATGGAATCGCGGCAGCCGTTTGAAGGTGTTTGTTGATGCAGTACCACTAGCGATCTGCTGGGCTCAGCAATTACACAGTACGCACTTTTGCTAACAGTCTAGCAAAGTAATAGAAGCAGCTCTTGTGCTCCAAAAGTCCTCAAACAGCCCATTGGATAATGGATAAAACACAAATGATGTCAGTTGCTACGCAGTAGGCCTCATAAATAAACATTCCTATTTCAAATCGATGCATATGAACTATCCATTGAGCAAAAAAAATAAATATTAAGTGTAACGGAGGCCAGCAAGTGTGCTGTGCAGGTAAACCTCACTCCCCTGATCTCAAAAAGAGGCGCTCTAGCGACTGACGCTAGAGGTCATGGCCTTTAGCCTCCTGGTTAGAGGCCCGCTCGGAGCGAAGACGAGTTATGGCGGTAGCGGACCCAGGGGGGTTACATAAGCAGCACTATTAAAGTGATTTCTGAAGAATCACATGACACTGAAGACTGGAGTATTGATGCTAAAATTCACCTTTGCATTTCAGAAATGAATAAGAAGCCAAAAGTACTGTTTTTGAGGTTTTTTGGTCAAACATATAAACCCCAAATTTTAAACGGTAGTGGATAAACATCTAAATGATGTTTTCAATTAGGAGAATTTATCACTGGACCACTAGATCATTATTTTGTTTGTCAGCCTACAGTAAACCTGATCTTATTTAATCATAATGTAAAACGTTACATTTTGAAAAGCTCACAAAATTATTATCGGGCTGTGATATTCTGCAGTGTCAGTATGTCCTTCATTCTCTCTCTTCACCAGAGCGCTGAACTCGTGAGAGATTTTCAGTTGCTTGGCAGAAGACGCAGCACACAGCTCGTACAGTGAGAAGAATCGCATTATGATTTCAAACCTTCAGTGTTACGTAACAAGACACCCAGTGTTAAACAGACATGCGAAGAATCGAAAGACAAAGCGGCAGTATTTGGACTGACTGCTTATTTAATTCATTCCAAATCTGAGGGAATTAAAAGAAGATCCACTCAGTATGCTTAATCATCAAGATATTACTGTTTGTTTTTAAATAGTTATCATTTATTTTTAGTTATTTAGAACTGATCCTCATCTTTGATTTTTAATTTACTGATAATGCTGTCAAAGTCATTTCTAACAGCAGGAACTGTGGGCCGTTTTGATATCGACTGGTCATGAAGACGCTTCTGATAAATAACGACACGTCAGCCCGCCTCCATTTTCATGTCTCACAGTGCTTGTCTGCCTTGTCAGACCGGACATGTCACTGAAATGGCTACAGACTCTGCAACACAAGTCGTAAATGAATGGTTTGCTTCTCAACATCTATTTAGCACAGGTTAAAGCCTTCCATTGTCATTACGCGAGCACGAATCTAATGTTTGACAACAAGCCAAACCAAACACAAGTGAAGTAATTAGCGAACACTGCTTTGTTGGTGGTATTACTCATCCCACCTAATGTGAAGAAATCTTCCTGAGCACAAAGTGAAAAATAGCCAGTTTTTAAGTCTGCCTTGAGCAGACATGAGTCAGTTCTCTGAACGCTCTCTGATAGGAGTCCAGCAGACAATGGAAGAGATTTGTTTTTGCAAGGTCAGTGTAATGTACATGCGTGTGCTGTAATTGCATTAATGTAGCCTCTGCGTCTTGTAAAAACGAAAGCCAGACGTATTTTGACGGGCGCCGGTCTGGCCTAGAGAATCATACAAAATGTCCCAGCTGCTGATAACGGCATACATCCATGAACTAAAATAGATGCTTTCAAGAATCCTATCTCATGCTAAAAACCCCTGGCTGGTGCCTCCGATGAGGCCGATGCACTTGGCTGTAATGGATCTGAGCGAATGAGAAAAGCTCTCGGCCTTGCTTTATAAATATCCACCGATCCGGTCTCAAATAATTGTCTGTGCTTCGGTCCAAACAGGCATCATCGGTTAATAATATCCACCTTGGTTATTTTTACTTTTGGGAGCTCTAAAAAGATGATAGAATTCATTATATGATATTACGTCTGCTGTTGGTTGCAGTATAGCTGGGATTGTGAATGAATCGCGTGTGGAGGTATATCGAGTGCTCGTATTGAGAGAGGTTTGACAAACCATTTTGCTTTTGTAGCTGTAGCCTTGACTACCGGATGACAGACAGGCTGTATTGTCAGAGGTGGGATGGTTGCCATGTGACCATCTGTCCTACTGGTGAATGCTAAAGACAAGCATAGAGGACGTGACCCCGACACAATGCTTGTATATGCTCCAATGCGCTTTTCTGTCTCTCCACAGTGCCTGCAACTTCATTTTAGTGTGGAATTGGATTCTTTAGAGGAATAATATACACAAAAATGAAAATGTCAAACTCAAAAACTGAATCAGAGAGTTGAAGGTGCCCCTATTGTGCCATACACAATATTGCCTTTCATGCATAAAGTAGTTATATGTGAATGTAAACATTCTGCAAATCCCAAAGTGCACGATAAATAAAGTTACTGTCTCCCAAAATAAGGAATCAATTCTATACAGGCTAAACAAGTAGGTAATTCGAATCACATTTCAACACATTTGCAGAATTCCTGCCTTTGTTCTCCATGGGCCGGCCTCAAACAAGTTGACCCCGCCCACTAACACAGACTGCTATGCTTGCTCTTGGAAGATGTTTCAGTACCCAGTTTATTTGGACCAGCAGCTCCACTGAATCACAACCTGTAAGCATGATAAATAATAGATGCCTATATTTCCATCAAGCGTTCAAAATACAGAAGTATGGCAATGGGCCTATCATTTCTGATTCACTGTATGCAGTAGACCAATCACAACAGACTGGGTCATCTGACCAATCAGAGCAGAGTTGGCTCACGGAAAGGAGGAGTTTAGAGAGACTGCTTCAAACGAATCGTTTGAGAATCGCCGGAAAATGGGGTGATATTAAACATATTTTGAGAAAACAGAAGCGCTGTTTCACCTTGCATGCATGTAAACCTATTGTAGGAGACTCCTAAAACAATATTAGGAGGCTTAAATATGGCATAATGGGGCACTTTGAACTGAATCAGTTGTGAACTAATCATTTAAACTGGTTTTATGAACTCAAGTCACTGAAAGAAGATCCAGCTCAAATGAACAATTTGAAAGGGTGCTACTCCTGGCATAAAACATATCAAAAAAGTTAAAATCCTGTAATTATCAAAAACTGTCAAAAAGTTTCTTAAAGTGATAGTTATCATTTCTTTATTTTTGGACACAAAATTAGATATTTTGAAGAATGTTGGTAACTAAACAATAGATGACTGACTTCAATATTTTTTTAAAATATGGAAATATACTCAAATACTCAAAAACTTAATACAAAAAAGCAAGAAACTGTAAAGCATGTAATTGATGAGAAAATTTAAATTTTTATGTGTACTATCTCTTTTAGAAACTTATAAGAAGCAACATATAAAAAAATTATTGGTTATATATTAGATATTAAAATAAAAGACTGTAAATAATTATGTTTTATATATAAAAGGTGTGTGTGTATATATATTAATATATAAGTTCTCTGTAGTCTTATTTTTTCTGCAAGATTGTGCTGTGGCCTGTTTGCAGAGCTCTGCAGTATCACTGCATTCATAAATTGGGTGTTCTTCTGCATTGTATCTGAGAAAAAAAAACAGACTTAGGCTATTTAAAGAGTACCAAGGGGCATCAATTTGGAAAGAGTGAGACACGCACTCACAAAGACCTTCATTAGACTTTGGGACATGTCTTTGAGACAAGCCTCCAAAAAGCAACAGCAAAAATCATCAATAATGCAAGACAAACTTGCATGCCCCTAAAAATAGAGGTTAATCTGGGTTTAGAAATCAGAGGCCGTTTGATAGGGAGATCTGCTCACATACAAATCCTGCTTTTCCACAACCTGTGTGATTAATTTATAAGCCAGAGATTTGACCCAAGCTCATCCGTTACCTGATAAATCCTGCCACTAAAAAGAAAAAAACATGCATAAAGTCACTCGAAACGGTGAAGGAATTCTGGGAAGGTGACGTCAGGCACGTCTGGAGACCTTCACTAGATTTTCCCTTCCCAGATGAAGGAATGTGACCACAGCAATACGCTGGACAAACAGGGAAAGCAAAAGACAGATGACATGCAATATGGAGGACCGATAAAAGAAACATACGACTGAGTCACGCGTGACAAAAGCAGATGACAAAAGAGCTCAGGCCACATCAAGTCAAGCATGAGCCCTTTCTGAAAACAATGAATAATGAATCTTACTAACCTCCTATTAATCATTAAAGAAGCACATTGAGATATTGAGTTTCCTAATGCTTCAGAACCAAAACAGCAAAGGTGAATGCTGTTGTCACTCATGCGGTGTTGCTGGTTCGCAGCTGGGACGTTATTGGAAGAAAATGAGCACATTTCACAAAATTGACTGGAAAAAGCTTAGAAACAAAAGAGCAGTTCCCTGTGTGAGTGAGAAAGAAAAGCCATTGTAAATGAGCAGACTATGCTGAAGCCTGCCAAGTGTAGCCAGTATCACACGGTTCAGGCTTTTGGCCATTAGAAGCATTTCGGGCCATTAGAAACGACTGTCATCCTCCTATTCTCTCTATTTTTCTTTCTGTCTCCCCCTTCGTATCTTCTGTTTTCTCTTTCTCACCTGTTTTCCCTTTTTCTGGTTCTCTCTTTGATGTAAAGCCTATTTGGCAAGTGCGATCAAAGGCTCAATATCATGTTTACCACCTGCAGAATTGAAGCATGGCCGTCTACGACTGCTATGAAGTAGCTAGCACTGAATTAATTTAATAAAATAAAAGAGTGTTATTTTTGCATCGCTTATGTACTGTAGCAATACTGTATTTTTGTTTCAAGTATTACTGCTTTGCTTAAAGGTGCCATAGAATGCATTGAGAGAATATTTGAAATTGTTCTCTGATATGTACATAGAAGGTATGTAGCTTA
>JAUMHQ010000085.1:3909613-3927988 GCA_032361165.1 Enteromius paludinosus
AATAAGGCTACAGTGTAATTCGGCTATACATCCGCGCTAAAGGTGAAAGTCACCATATAGACTCCAACCCAACTTTGAGAATAGATTAACGGTGATATTTTTTTTTATCGCTCGATAAGAGTCTCGCGTTAACGCAGCGCGTTAAGGCCGATAACAGCCCACCACTAAAAAAAAAATATATACATATTTTATAAATCACAATTGATGCAAATGAATTGTTAGAATTCTGATATATGAACACAAATGTGCGAGAAAAAAGTCAGTTACATTTTAGATTTTATTCCATGCTAGAATAAAAGAATTATGGGAAAAACAGAGTTACGAGATATATACATGTAAACTTGTTATGAAAAAAAGTCATAATTCTGAAATAATTTTATTACGATTGTGATTATTTTCCCTCAGTATTGTGTTAACATTTTTTTTTTACAATTGTAATAGAAAAAGTATAAATTGTGAGCTATAAGCTTAAAATTGTGAGAAAAATGTAAAAATGACTAATTATTGATTAAATAATAATTATTATTCTTTTTTTATTATTCCATGGCTGAAACAGTTTATCTTTCCATCATATGTGTGTAAAAACAAGTCAAAAGAATAGGAAAAGAATTAAGAATGCTGGTGTTAGAGAGTCGATTTTATAATAAATGAAAAAGAAAGTAGGTGTTTATAATATAAAAAAATAGAGAATGCTAGTTTTAGAGGCTATTTTTTAATAAAGAGAAAACAAGTAGATAAAAAAGAAATTAAAAAGAGAGTGTTACTGTTAGAGGGTAAAGTGTAAAAGAGATGTGTTTTTAGCCATTTCTTGTAAATGGGCAGGTCATTATTAATATTAATAATTAACTATATTAAGTTATACAGCACCATAAAGAACTAAAATAATTAATAAATAACCAAGATGTATAAAAATATAATTAATTTATGTTACCTAATGAAATAAAATCCATGTTACATTTGCAAATGGTAATGTATACAACATAACCCCCATTTAAAGAAAACACACAATCTGCACTATTACTCATTTTTCATAAAGCCTGCTTAATTCAAAGCATCAAAGCAAATATGGAAAATGCTTTTGTGAAACTCAATTATGACCTTGAATAACATTAATAAAATGGTCAAATTTATGGTATGACCACAGCTAAATAATGTTCTGAAGCCACTGACATGAGCCGGCATTGTGGTGTTGTAGCTGTCCTGAAGGAATCAGTCTCAGCTTGGTGTCACTGATTCATTAAGCTGCAGGCCTTTAGTGTACACTGTTACTGCACTTTATTAAACAGACGCAAGAAACACATGCAGTCAATATAGTCCAAGACGTCTCCCTCAGTGCATGCACTCATCCCTGAGATAAAGATGTCAGCTTCAGGCTGAGGGGGTGGGCAGGACGTTTGCTCCGGGGCCAATCAGAGCCTCTGTTATTTTGAGATGTGACATTTAAGGAACTATAAAGGCAATGCGAGAGAGAGAGAGAGAAAAAGACAGAGATGTTTATGATTTAATTGCATCAGGGAAAAATACATTCATGAATGCAAATATGTTCATACAAGTTATACGATATGCAAATATACATTATATGCAATCCATTGAAAGGGATAGGGCACCCAATAGTGAAAATTAATTTATTAATTTCTCACCCTCATGTTGGTCCAAACCTGTAAGACTTTGGTTCATCTTCAGAAAACAAATGAAGATATTCAGAATAAAATCTATACAACTATCCCTGTCAAGGAAAAGAAGAAAAGACATTAAAGTCATAAAGTAGTCCATATGACTATATGATTTGTATGTGCAAATATAATAAATAAAGACAGTGTCTTCACTTCTGCATCAATCTCTGCCATGCATTTACAAGAGTATCTCATCTGAGAATGTAACATTCATTCAAGCATTGACAAAACGGAACTTACTGAATATTTCATATGCATGCATTTCATTATAATAGAATTTTACATTTCTTCTTGTTTTGCCATTGGGAGAGAAAGGCCACAGAATGGATCCGGCTTGATAAACATGATTTAAAGTCATTTTGGAGTAATTATAAAGGAAGAGACTTACAGATATGCAGTAAGGTATATTGATTGGGGTAAGATGGAAAGGTCACTGCTGTCTGTTATAATGCAAATGAGTTATTCAGATGTGTTCAGCGGCTCTATATGGATTTTTAATGATCTCTAATTCTGTGATTGAATCAATCGGATCTACAATTGTTGAATGTCAGTGGTTGTGCTGAACAGTTTTAACCTGCTCTTCGAGGCTTCACAGAAAGAATAAGTTCTCTTTGGTTAAAATGTAAGTGAAAGTAAATGAAGTAATTGATTATTATTAATTACTGAACTTATTATCTCATTTACTCTCATTACAATAATACTTTGTTTAATGTATACAGAATATGTGTATATCAATATCAATATACACATGTGTATATATATATATATATATATATATATAGAATGATTAATTGCAATTAATCATATACAAAGTAATGTTTTTGTTTATATAATATATATTGTATATTTATAAAAATATGTACATGTATTTATATATTTATATTGTTATCATTTATAAATATATATGTAATATATAAAAAACATTTTTTCTGGTACATGTATGTGTGTGCATGTGTAGAGCCGTAACAGTGTGTATTTATATATACATAATAAATATGAACAGTAAAAAGCTTTTAATTTGGATGTGATTAATCGTATGCATACGTACATATTCCAATGAAGTATTTCATTTTCAAATTGCACAAATAAATAGAAAAGTGTTGGTCTTACTTCTAAGAAAAGGCTTGTTTGTTTGCAAGAGCCACTTGCTTAAATATTTTGTTATTTAATGCAGTGAAATTAATTCGACACCTTTTCTATGGCTTGAAATAGCTCATATTACAATTTACATAACCATTTGTCTTATCAGGCCTGTCGGCGAGACAGTGACAGCAGCTCCCTGTGGACTGCAGCCAGAGGACAGCAGGTCTGATGCCGTCCGGTGTGCTCAGGTGGAGACACTGTGTCTGGAGTTACACAAGAACTGTACAAGCCGTGTCATCTTACCTGAACACTCTCATCACTCACTCATGGGTTTTTTTCCCCTGCATAATGCTGCAGTTACTGTATGGCATTTCTAGCAGGAACTAATTGAAACTAACCAGTCAGACCATGACCACTACAGACAGAAACGTAGGACATTTGTTGTCTATGTTACGAACGCAGTATATATTTATAAATACCACTATGGGCGTAATATAATAATGAAATATAATATGCATACTTCTGTAAGTTGTAAACTAATGACTGTATTTACCGTACTACCCTGAGGTATGTTTCCCGAACAACAATGAGACTCGCTGATTAACCACCATAGTATGATGCACTGTTTAGGAAACAAACTAGCTACACACGACTGTTTTCCGAACACGGTTGCATCTCTATCGTTTGAGCCACGTTAGTTCAACCACATAGGGCCATTGTTAATGATGTCACACGCATGTGGAGGAGGAATAACTTCTGCTATTCAACTGATTAGAGATCTCCAAGATGCTGCTGTTTTGAACATGACACATATCGACTAATTTATTATTTTTGTTCACTGTCATTTTGCTTTTATTTGATCATTGAATCATCGCGGGTTCCCTCTAACGTCATACTCCGGGGTTCCCTTAGCCTTTTGTGCACATGCGCACTTTTCAAAAACAGCGTTTAGAATGGACGTGCAAAAATACATAATTAAATTGCTTTTTATATTTAGATCGAATGTAAGATAAAGATAGTAATGCATGTTAGTTTGCTTCTTGTGCCCAAGAGCATATTTATTAAAGCCCACATATCTAAGCACAGGTCCAAAGCTGTAGTTCAAACTACTGTACGCACGGTTGTGACATTGACTGCGAATGTTCGTTTAAACTATGCTTTCGGGAAACATAGACTGAACAACGGAACTTGTGACCATAGTAGGCTAACCATGCTTTTGGGAAACGCATCCCTGATCTTATACAAATATGTACCTATGTGCACTTTTTGTGCAACACCGTACAGTTATGCCATGAGACCAGGTAGGTATTTACAAGTAGGCCTATACATATTTACAAACACACATAAATAAATTACTACAGTTATAAAGCAGAAGCACCATGCACCACCTCTCTTCATGTGGTCAGGCAGACTGCTGGTTTATATGTGCGTGGGTTAGCGGTGCCCTGGGGACTGGGTGTTTGTCTGAAGCTATGGCACGTTGGGACATTCCTGTATTCTAGCTGACAGGTGCCTGTCTGACAGTGATGGATGCTGATGTTATGACAGCCTCCATTTGCGATGACTGCACAGTGTAGTGCTAAAGCTTAGAGTACCAACTGTGAGAGAGAAGAAGAGAAGCTGGCATCTGTACAGACAGACGCCGTAAACAGATTATGATGGCTGCACTGCAGCTCTCGCTCTCTGCTTATCCCACAATTCCTTGCACCATCCTCTCTCAGCTGCAATGCTTTCCAAGGCTGTATCTGAAACCGAAGGCTGCCTTGCTGCTTCGTTACCCAGAAAGTCAATGACTTGCAGTGCAGCTGTTTTATATGAAGGTTTTCTAACCTTTACGGCATGATATCACAGTAATATAAAACTGAAAGTGTTCAAAACCACAGTACGTATTTGAACGCCATTTTTGATCAGTCTTATGCATCCTTGCATTCAAAATAAATAAATAGATAAATAAATGAAACATCTATTTTCCATACTCTGTTTGAAATAGCAGGTAAACTAATTTATATATGTATATATGTTCATTTTTAGTATCTATATTTAGTATTTATATTTATGTTGCTGCTTTTAAAGCAGTGTTATACAGCCCAAAAGTCATCTTAAATTATGCATTTTGGGTGAAAAAAACGATATATAAAACTAAGGTGGAAAGGTGAGAAGAGGAGAAAACCTACTGTGTTGAAAGAGGGAAAAAAACAGAGACAAATAAGGGAAAAGATGAAATCAAGGAGCAGGAAAATGGAACAGAAGGATGAATTGAGAAAGAGACATTAGTTTGGCCAAGTGTGTGTCCAGGAGTCAGCATGGTGCTCCTCTGCGGTTGATGTGCCAGGCGTTGTGTAATCACCTTATGCCCGCCACAGAGAATCTCCCCTGCCTGTTGGCCTAGTGCTCAGGCAAGGTAATATGTGACTGAATATGTCTTTGTCCCTCAAAACGGAGAGAGAAAAAGAAGAGTTTATAAAGGGGGACAACAAAAGTAGTGCAAAGGATTCTCTAATGGGATATGTTTTGCCAGACTTGACCCAAGGATACACATGGAAACTGCAGATACGGTCAAACAATAGTCTTAGTCTTAGTGATAAATGAAAATACTTATTAGCTCGTTAGAAGCTTGCATGTATTTTTTGGAGCTGTGGAGCAGTGGGGCTCATTAAGGCGTTCTGAATTTGAATCCAGCTTGTGGCATTTCCAGATCTCATTCTCCCCTCTCGCTCTCCATCTTTTCCAGTCTTTTCTCTGCTTAACTGAAATCCGTATTGGAGCAAGTTCGTTCACTTGGCAGCCATCTTGGCGAAACCCCCTGGCAGCTATTTTCTAGTCATGCAAGCACAGCTTCTGCTATAATGGGGAAGGACCACAATCTCTAAAACGCTTTGTCATGCTGTCCAGTAAACTCTGCATATTTTAATGCCATATTAGCGTATAACATTGATATAGTAACGTTAGAGAAAATATCTACATTTCAAAAATGTTGTTTTCTTGATCTCTATGTTCATTTCAAGGGTTTAAGTAATGGAAGCCTTTTTCCATAGAGTAAAATAATAAAAATATTAATTGACTTTTTATCTCTCAGTTTAGACCTTTTCTTACAATTATGATTTGTTTTCGCAATTATGAGTTTACATCTCACAATTTGGACTGCTTTGCACAGTTCTAGGTTTTCTTTAGCTAGCTGTAGGTCAACTAGCTAGGCTAAAACCAGCATGACCGGCTTAAGACCAGCTAAAACCAGGTACTTCCAGTTTAACCAGCTAAGACCGGCCAACCAGCTTAGGTTGGTTTTAGCTGTTTTGGGGGGTGTTTTCCAGCATGACGGGCTACAGAAATCTCATCATTTTAAGTCAAATAAAATCTGACAACAATAAATCATAAATTCCTTTTCTTTATATGTATAAAATAGCATAAATTCCAATTCAAGTCGGTCCAGCAAATGTGCCTTTTAAATAAAACTACTGCAATAAAGTGGCATGTTTAAAAAAAAAACAACCTACTTTGTGTTTCATGACGACACCCAAACATTAGCAGTTGCACAGTTTATTTGAACTTATTCGTATTCACATACACAACGCACAACAACAAAACAGAAATGAAACATTTACTTTTACCCCAGGAAAATGCATCACTTCTTTAAGGCCAGCTGTGTGAGGGATGTTTGCACCTGGAGACATAATGACCCTGCTCTCTCTGCTCACTCTCACTACTTATCTATCATCCCTTTCCCTCCTCTCTGCTGAGCCATCAAAACTGCAGAAACTTAAATGGCACAGCAGGCACCCTCCCTAGTCGTGACGCACCCCGGTATTTATAACACTGGTCATCCATTTTGTTTACGATGACGGAGGTGTGTGCAGCGCTACACTGGAGTTGAAGAGTCATCTAGCGGTCAGCTGCGGTACTTCAACTGAAGTTTCTGTCGCGTTCCGTCGGTTCAGAGCTTTTCAGAGATGCCTTTGCCCCGTACAAGCTTTAAAAACAATAAGAGGTAATAATAAAACTGATCTGACATGATAAAGTGCACATGTATGCATTGTAATCCAAAATGACACGACAACCGGACATTGAGAGTTAATCTTGGTTCACAGATTGTGTTCGGGTAACGTTAGGTCATGTGAGGTAGAAAATCAGACAGACTGCAAATATCAAGATTTTCATCTGTTTGTGTGTGTGTGTGTGTGTGTGTATGTGTGTGTTCCAGCACATAATGTGCTAAATACATTGTAGGTTACGTCCTGACTGCAGATTGTGTTGTTGCTGTAGCTTAGAGCAGTAGTAAATCCTACAGCTTCATTTTCTTTTCTCTGACATTTTTACATAACCTAGAGCTGGATTCTTCATGTGTCAACTATCAGCCGAAGAGTGAAAGGTAAGGAGAAAGAATAACAGCAGTGCCCCGGATGACCTTGATTATGGACCATTGATTTGGGTGACCCAGAGGTCAGCATGGTAAATTCTTCCTGTTCTCACGCACACAAATACACACATGTAGATGTCATTATCACAATGAGCTCCACAGTCATGCCAAAACACAGAGTCTTTCTCACTTTGCATAAAGAAAAATGGCACAAGTCTTTAGTCTCAGAATCTAAGAATGAACCTAACCTTTCTGTGATATTGTTAAAATGCCTGGCCATCAATATGTAAACTGCCTAGGTATTGGGTAGGATTGGGGATGTAGAATAAGGGCATAGAATAAGGCATTAATATGTACTTAAATAGCACTAATAATTGGCTAATATTCTTGCTTGCTAATAAGCAACTAATAGGTGTAACCGTAAAACAAAATGTTATCAATAGATTATAACAATGTATCAGACTTTATGGTCACTTTGTATCAGTTTAATGCATTCTTGGTGCATAAAAAGTCATTGGTTGAGATTTACTGTTTTCTGCATCAAATCATCCTTCAAAATGTACTGTGAAAATATATTGTTGGTTTCTTTAATATTGACTGAGTAAGGCCATATCAAAAGTGAAATCATAGTGAAATTAAAGGAGTAGTTCACCCAAAAATGAAAATTATCATTTACTCACCCTCGAGAAGTTCCAAATCTGTTTGAATTTCTTTGTTCTGTCGAACACAAAGGAAGATATTTTGAAGAAAGTTTGTAAGCAGTCTGTTTTGGGTCACCATTGACTTCCATAGTATATTCTTTCCTGCTATGAAAGTCAATGGTGTCCCAAAACAACCTTGTTACAAACTTTCTTCAAAATATTTTCCTTTGTGTTTGGACAGAACAGAGAAATTCACACAGGCTTGAGGGTAATGAGTAAATGAAGACAGACTAACTAACAAACTATTCCTTTAAATCCTGCAATCAAACTTTGATGCTCATTGTCTCAGAATTACATTTTTAGACTTTAGTCTGGTTTTTACGGAGTCCCTTATAGGACATGGGTGAGGAAAAAATTCAGGGTGGAAGGAAACTTTTTTTTTTTTTAAATCTTTTGCATTGCAACTTTTGTGTTCCCCTGAGAAACTGTGTTCTCTCGCAGACTTTTCTCGCAAAACTTGTGTTCTCTCGTGACACGTGTGCTCTGTAAAAGGTTTGAAGGGAACGCAAATATGTTTGCAAGAGAAACTGCAATGGTTTCTCGGGGAAATGCAAATAAATATGCCAGGGAACGTAAAAGATAAACAAAAAAATTTCTCCTATCCCCGAATTTTCCCACCACCATGTCACTTAAGGGGCTCTGTAGGTTTTTACAGAGAGGGAAATGAAAACCAGTGTACTGTACATAACCTCTGCGTGGGAAAAGACATTTGTGTAATTGACCTGTGGCTATAGTTACTGTACAATAAAGCAATTCATTTTTCATTGGAGCTCAGAAACTTTAAATCCATTACACAAACACAAAACCAGACCTGTTTCATACCAGATGCAAATATTTGCATGTACCATTGACTTTAAAATATCTGTGAGGCTTTTGAAGGCTGTGCACCTTTTCCAGCTTTTACTCTGCTTCAGCTGACCTATTTCCTGTGCCTTAATTAAAAACAAAACTTGCAAGCATTCTTGTTCTCATTAGCACATATTTGTATCATTTCGAATTCGGCTGACTCATAACACTGTGTCAAAACACTTCTCCACTTTTATGTTAATGCAACTGTTATCTTACCACCAATGCACTGGATAAAATGCTTAATTAAATGCTAAAAACAGCAAATAGCTTATATCTGTTTTATTACGAGATATATTTTTAATTGAGCAGGCGTTCCATGTCTGAAAACAGATCATTTGGTCTGTTTACTTGTTTTGTTCTGTGTTTGGGTGTTTGAATAGCACAGCATGAATTATGCAACCACCTGAGACAAAACTATCATAAAAACAGCTGGATAGAAGTTGAAAACATGCTGGGTCAGTGAAATCTCAAATGTAATATCCGCAATCATAAGAAATCAGAACAGTTTTTTGCAACTAATAGGGATCGTTTTGATCTAGAAAGGATTAGAATCACTTTTTTTAAGAGGAAAAATCAGCGAGTGAACTTGTGATATATAATTTAAAGCCTCCATAAAGTCTAGACATTAGCTCTGATGACATCAACCTTGTGTCTTAAATCTGAAGCTTGGATTGCAATGAAAGTGTTAAAAGAAAAAGACAAGCAGGGTTTATCACTGCTAAAAAAAAAAACAAGGCACAAAAACTAATCTCAGCCAAGATTCATCAGCAGCATCGTGCAAACAGCTCCATGGAAACACGTCCTTTCGGAGGCAGATCATTTATCTGGGCTTCCAAGCACTTGAGGTCGACACTGTGTGATATGTTTAGAGTTGCTTATTCATTAGAGATGGCTCTCAGTCTCATGAGATGTGAGATTAGTCATCAGGAAGGCTTGCTGGACGAGAGCGTCTTCAGTTATTGCTCATCAGATGGTCTGGAATGGAGACTACAAACAAGAAACGGCTGCTGCTTTGTCGGCCACTAGGGGGCAAAACTTTCAGTAACTCTCCTCAGTTCATCAGTGGCCACAACTAAAATAGTTCGGTCAATCACAAAGGTATCAATTGCAATAACGTAGAAATACATCTAAAATACAATACATTAGCAATTAGTTTCATTCTTTTTGTGAAAACAGTCCCCTGGCCTTGTGGGACATTTGGGTCCCTTAACAGCAGTCAGAGGTCAAGGAAGAAGAATTGGTGCAAACAATCCCTGTTGTGAGAGATTCAGTTTGCCAACTCATTTGACATCGCATAGAGGGGAATTTAGGTGTGAGAGCTTTAAATTATGTCATGACAGGACATATATTTTATTTTAGAATTTCATATTTTCACATTCTTCTGCATTCGTTATTTCAAAGAAAAAAAAATAATACATTTGTACTGCCAATGTACAGAATATTTTAAAGAAATAAACAGGGGGAAGTTAAACGTCATTAAATATCATTTACTAGGCTATTATATATGCAATTTTGTTATCTAATTAAGGACACAGCAGTTATAAACGTGTGCTGATATGTTAAACGGACATGTGTCTCTCTATTAAGCTGTGTCTTTAAAATTGGTTCCATAAATAAACAATGGGTTTTTTTTTTCTACAATTTCATCTTTACTTCAGTGTTCAAACTTGCTGTTTACTTGTCATTTTTGTGCAATATCTAATTTTTTCAGCACACATAATACATTTATATATGACTTAAGCTGTGTCCTTAAATAGTAAAATATATACACTGAATAAATACATAAATACAAATGGTGTCCAAGTTTCTCTACATGAGAATTTCACCTTTAATTCAATGTGTTGATTGCTGTATATTTGTAATTGCTGTGCAATATCTGATTGAAAATGATTTCTACAGCACTTTTTTTCAGCACGCATATTATCATACATTTATATATGACTTTGGCTGTGTCCTTAAATAATTAAATGTAAAATAACAACAGATTAATACATTTGGTATCACAGTTTTTTTTTTGTAGCCTATGAGATTTAACTCGAACCTCACTCACATAAGGATTTCGCCACATGAATACCTTTAACGTTACCTGTGGCAGTAATTAAATAATTTATTCATAACTTGCTTTCTTGAACCTATGGAAGTTGATCAAGTGCGGGAGTAGGAGGGGCCGGTATGAATCTGCGCGTGGGGCTTCGCAGGAGGTAACCAATCAATACTCTCTCAATTCCTCAAAGTAACGCTGAACTTCAAGACGCTGGATTTAAACGGACAAATATCTATTTTTTTGCACATCAGAGTGTCTGAAATGAGCTACACGGGCAGAGGAACTCCTCTCAGACTTGCTGTGGTGGTAATGCTGTTCTCATCGGGAACGCCGTGGACTTTCCGAGAGGAGAACGAGGATGTGGACAGGTAAAGTGTCCGTGCAGTGCGCGCGCCGTCAGCTCGCTGTTTACACGAACTCAGAGCACTGAAAGTTTGTTGAGCGTGAGGCAGATATGTTTACGTAAAAAGAAACAGCTGACGGCTTCTTTGTCTTACAGAGAAGTGTGTTCAGAGAACAAAATCGCAACGACGAAATACCCGTGCGTAAAATCCACAGGAGAGGTGACGACATGCTACAGGTAAGAGACTGTTTTCTTCTCCATCTTAACATTATGTATGATAATGTTAAGATATTGACTTTTGTAATGTATGTCATGCAATATAATCGTTTTGCATTCACTGAATTGGACGTCACCGCTTCCCATATGGGATAAATAAAGAGTCTGATTGTCTGTCTATCTATCTGTCTATCATGAGTGTTTATTTCACATTTTTATGCGATGAAATCTGTTTCGCCTGAAGTTTTTCTGAAAATCTTGTTTGCAGGTAAGCTGCCAAGAAATTATGTGTAGTTGTTTTATGATTAAGTTTGAAATGGTACCACTGGCTCCATGTCTGAAGGCAGACAGTTTTTAATGTACCGTGGTATTCTACATCACTAACAATACACAGACTCCAGCTGTGCTTTATGCATTTCTTCTGTGGCAATGGAGAAACATATTAAGTTTATATTTAGAAAATGAGACCCATATTTCTTTACTTTTAAATTGAAAATGACTCAAATTTGTTCACTCGGTTACTGTTCTCTCTCACAGATACACACAGAGTCATAGAGAGAGAGAGAGTGAGAGAGAGAGAGAGACTTTTAAATATGCCAGATTATCACTTGCTTATTAAGTGTTTCTTTGAGAGTGACCTGTAGTGTTTCTGTTCCCAAAGCAGCCAGGCTTTCTTTTCATTGGGTTAGCTGTGTTGGTGTTTTGTGTGGGGCATGTAAAATAATCCTGTTTTCATTCCTGTGACCGTTTAGAATTAGTGAAAGAAAGCAAGGAGATATTATTCTTTGAAGGTTAGGGATTATGATGCTGGAACTTTAAGCCGGCTCCGGATGCAAAGCAGACCCAGACTCCTCAGCTTAATGGTGGTAACTTGACTTGCTCTCCAAAGCAACTGACTTGATGTTCAACACAAAAGTTTTTATGAATGTACTTGCCATCCAAGTTAACAAGGATGCGGGTTGCTGAGCTCCAAAAGACAGAAAGCACCATAAACTTGGTCCATATAATTTGTCCTCCAAACAAGTCAAGTCAATGGAATACTTTTATTCTTCATCATTCCACTTTTGTTCCATGGAATGAATAATTACGAATGATCACTTATCTAGAAGAGAAATCAAGCAATAGAAATTATATATTGAGATATTTTATACTTTCTTTTGCATCACTTAGTTGTCATCCATTTCTGTTCTATGGTGGTGCATTTCATTCCACCTGCATGCTGGAAGTAGCAAGTTAAAGCACAAACTACTACAGGCTTTTTATTTCAGCAGGCGTTGATGTGCAATGCTTTGAAACGCTTGCCAAAATTGCCGTTAAGCTTGTCCTTGTAAATTCTTGGCGTGTGTGGTGCACCAACACTGGTGACCTGTGGAGTCCCTGAGTCTCTCAAGCGTGTATGGAGAGCATTTGCACACTGGATCTCATGTGAGCAGGCTTGCTGTTAACATTTGCTCATATGCAGATGACTAAAATGACTCAATCGCAGTTTTGATATGAGCTCATTGTAAATTAACAGGTGCAGTTAAGCCACCACACCTCTTTTCTTTGTGGCTTGGCGGCTCATGATATAGGAAATATTTGTTCAGTCAATGCTTCTGATCTGACCTGATCTTCTGAGCATCTGTTCTTGTGTTAGAAACATGCCTGCAAGCCAGGGTTTGTCTCTTTAATAGATCATAATGTTGAACAGAGGAGACCGTTCATGCATCGCAGTGTGACATTTTCTTTGGTTGTTATCCATCCTGGAGTTGGATAGTTGCAAAAACTGGGCAAGGATGTAGCGCTGAATAGTTTTGTCCATCATTGAGCTCATTTTTTGAGCTATTTATTGGATTTGTTTCTGAAAATATCTATGCATGTGAGAAAAAGTCTTTTGGCGCTATATTGTAACAATATGCATGTGGCTAATGGATAAGATTTGTATCTGGAAAAAGGCTGTCAGCTGATTAAATTTAAATTAAACTACTTTTTTGTTTATTTTTTTATGAAATGAACAGCATGTTTTATAAAAATGTTACACAGTTTTTCGAATTTGAATCTTTGTTTAATTTAGTCGTCATTTTCTTTTTGTTAATCATAATTTTATTTTATTATAATTGTAATTTTTATGATTTAATTGTTTAATTGTAACATTTATTTGTATAATTTTTCACAGAAAAATCTTTTGAACACCATGTATGTAAGTGATCACAATTAAGGAATAAATTGACAGCTCTAATCTGAATGCTTTGATATTGCTAAAATGTTGGCCAAAGATGAATTAATTTATAATAAAGTTTTATTGGGAGGAATCCTTTTTTTTTTTTTACAAAGGAAAGCAGTGTTTTCTAACAGTCTGGTGTGCAGTTGTTGATAGTGTGCCACAGAATTTATAGGTCTTAGTTTTAAATGAACTGCTGCATACAAAGTGAGTTAGTACTGTAGTCTTGGATTAATAAACATTTTTTTTTCTCAAGACTGGGATCAGGGACAACATTGTGAAGCCAGATCGAAATGAATCAGAATGGGCCTTTCCAGAACATACTGAAGGTGTTTCTGGAGAACTTGGTTCTTGGTTGTTCTTCCAAATTTTCCTGGTGGTTTCAGGCCTGTTTCTACACTCTTAAAGCATTCCAGGCCAAAAGGCAAAGGGAACCAAACAGACAAAGGCCATATCATATAAACCTCTCGTTTTTTTCCCCCTCTCTAACTCCTTTAGGGCTGAAAACCAGCCATGAACTTAAACATAAAGTTCATCTGACCACAAGCACTTGTTCGTCGCCAGAAGAGAGCTTTTTAATTATTGGCCGAACCTTTATACAAACTGGGAAGCCTCTAGAGGCCAGTCGCATGTCTTTCTCGACCCTCTAGTTCATCTTTAATGTCCGCTGGTGTCGAGGGAATTTATTTCCAGAAGTGTCCATTAAAAGAAACAAGATCATATTGGGGTTCCAACCCAGACATGTCTAAAAGCTCTCTTGAACAAATGCAGATGTGTCTGGCATATGCATGGTAAGCTAAAACCTGTAGCCTGGCTTCACAACGGTACTAGTTGAACAGCTCCAGGACTCATTGTTGAAGTACTGAGATTTGGGACTGAAATCTGAAGGACAAATGTTTTCCAAAATATTCTTACAGTAACAAACAGGTACGGTAGCCCCATCCCATATGGTTGAGTTGGAATTCATAATTGTGCTACAACATAGTCCTTCACAAAATGTGATGTCAACTACTTTTTTTATCCCTCCTTTTTTTTGCTTTACACTTTTATGACTGTGAGGCAAGGAAATGTGTGTGTGTGTGTGTATTTTTTTTTTTTTTTAAGACAATTGAAGTTGAAGAATCTGTTAGTGTCCTGTTTCTTGTATTTCTAATGGACTTATTGTTTGTTCTCTTGAATACACAAGGGAATATTTGAGTGATTTTTATTGTGTTCATCAGTTTTGTGAGTTCACAGGCATGTAGACCAGCTGCTATCTATGGAAACTTGTTTCTATTACCGAAAAAAAAGGTTTTTGAAGATTTTTTCTCAGTTCTTGCATTAAGATATAATCTCTGACTTGTGAAATGAACTAATCTAAGAAGAAAACTAAATATTAAAGACACAATATGGAAGTTTTCGCCACTAAAGGTCGCATTTTCAAAACAATAACAGAGGCGAAGTACTATGACACAATGACGGAGCACAGAACACTGGGATATGTAGATTTCACAAATTATATTCACGGATGAAAAGCTCATTTATGTCTGTTTAATCACCTAACCACCTCTACATGACTATTACGTACAGTTAACAATGAATAATATATATTTGCTTATCCGTCTATTAAAAAACACGCGAGAACAGAGTCTCTGTCCAGTCCGAGATCTTCGCGAAGCTCTCTCCATTTCGGAAACGCCACAGTGATATTTGTTTTCGTTTATTTGTTTCAACATCTTCTAGCCTCAGTTTGTATACATCTATGTTTTTTGGGATTGTGGAGAGTGTAATCATGATCCATGATATCGAAACATCCGCGTTTGTCCACGCGTGTTGCCGTAGTATTCATAGGCAGAACCAAAGATAGCATGGATATTGCATCATTGATAGGCGACGGGGTCGGTTCATTATTTAAATCTGGAATTTCTTTGAATTTCCAAATCATACAAAACCTTTGTGATAATGTAAGTACACAACTGCATGACATATACAGCACTGTGCAAGTGGTTTTTGGATATTTTGTATATTATATATTGTGCCTTTTATCTCAAAATGTAAAAATGTAAAAATTAGTAGTCTCAGTTAGATTCTTTTTTTAATCCATGGTTGGGGAAAACCAGAATTGTAAAATTTAAACTCAGAATTATTAGGGATAAAAGTCAGAATGCGTCACAATTGCGTGATATAAACTCATAATTCTCTGAAAGGAAGAACTGTGGGATAAGAACTTTTTAGTCAACAAGTTCCTTTAATGGTCAGAGCACAGTGGTGATGAGAAAAATGTAGCACAGATTTAAAAGAGAAATTGTTGACATGTTTCTTGCTAATTGTCTTAATTAAACTTATATCATTTATTAGAAAAAATCCTGTGTTCTCATAAGGTTGTTTGGAATTGTTTTTGTGCTTGGATGTTTGAAGTCTATCAGTTTTAATTGAATTAGACTTTGCCAATGTTCATATTTCATCAGGAACAGTTTATCTAAACTATTTTTTATGAGCGTGAACTCTGACTTCCGCGTTAACGCTTATGAAATTTGGAACAAATCTCATTTAACGGCAACACATGCACACCATGAAGACATAAGAGAGCTCTGCTGCTTAACTGCAAAAATATTCAAGCGTGATTTATTTCCAACAAACATTTTATGAAGGGTTTGTACTTCCCTTTAATATTCAATAGACACAAGGAAGTAATTGATGCGAATCACTCTCAGAGCATCTGCCTCTTGGGATTCCAGTGCATTTAATTTCATGACTTGGGCAGAAATATTACGCAATTTTACAATGATTAATGCTCTTCTTGGTTAAGTTAACCAGATGGTTCATATCAGTGAAAGTCTTCATCAATCAGCTCAAAGTGCTCATCAGGCCGAACACGCTGTCAAACAAACCGTTTTGACCACTGGCTCGTGAAATTCCCGGGGAATCAGATATTGGTGTTGTTGACCCATGAAACGAAATGGGTGATTTAACAGGAAATCCTTTGCATTGTTTTCTGTTGTGCCTTTACAATGACTGTGGGAATTAATGGCAGCAGATCAAACAGTGGTCAGTGTGCCAGTCCTTTGTTTGTGGTATTGTTTCTTTGAATGTCATACGAATTCCTTCTTGTTTGCTCATGCAGAGCTTGGGTTATAGTCTCCGTTATGGGGTGTTTTTTATAGCCACAATGATTTATCGCAGGGGTTGCGATTCCATCTGAATGTGTATCTTTTTAAAGCACAAGTGAGTCATGGGTTCTGTAGATGCTTAAATGTAATGGACCACTGACCACCAAGTCAACACCACTCAAGCTGATTTATAAGCTTTTCAACTAGCCGGTATTTATGACAGGGATGACCCTCATTGTCCTTTCCAAAAACCAAAAAGTTAATGAATGTCCACATTTTCAGGCAGCTCAGTAACGTGCGAGTGCCGAGATCGAGTGACTGATTCTAGTTGGGACGCAGCCAGAGTTTATATGGGATCAGTTGAGCCAAGCTAGTCAAAGCATGGAGAAAACTGAATGCATTACCCAACAACCTCTGGAATTTAAGTCCCTGATGGATTCTGTGATAATTCCGATGAAAATAGTGGTGGTGGAAAATGCCGTTTGTTTTCTAGCACTCCTCTTTAATAATGTTCTCTCTTTGCTTTCTACATGTTGTCATGCCGCTGTTTCTTTCAACGCAGGTCTGGTTGGTGATGTCGTGTTGCTGTGTGTACACAGCTGTAAGCTATGAATTCAGATGTGTTCGTGAACTTTCTTCGAAATATCAGTCTTGAAGAAATTATCCAAGGTGAAAAACGCCCCATCGCCATCTAAACAAATGACATCAACTTCAGACAAATTTGCTCATGCAATTTTATGAATATAATGAAACCATTATGAAATTGATCTATAAAGTAGATTATTCGCTTAGATTATTATTTTTAAAATCTCCAGTGAATCTCTCATATAATATGCTATGAATGGCTCTGAAAGTAGCTAGGAGGGGCTAGTCAATGCTGAGGTATATAAATTATGTTTTTACTGCTTTTGTAAGCTTGTTTTAAATCATATTTCCGACATATACAGTACATGATCAAAGCAATACCGTGTTATTGTGAAGTGACGTTATGGTGTCACATACAAATGATGGCCATCCCTCTCACTGTCTTATGTTCACAAAGGTTAATTTCCTGACCACAGTTTTACATAGTTTTGCTATTAATCGGCAATTTTCTTGCAGTAATTAGAAGCAATGGTGGTCTGTTTTGTCTCACTAGTCAAACGATACAGACTCATGGTTTGGCCGGTAATGGTTTGCTCATGCAATTAGAAGGTCAAAGGGCAACAACCTGAATAATTGGGGCCTGATGTGGTAAATCCAGTAAACCATGTTGCTATTTAACCAGTTCCCATTACATCATTTCTTAGTTTGTAAAAATCTCGTGTTTGAGTTAGTAATATTTAAGAGGTGCAAATTTAATTTGTGAAGAATTATTTGATGTAAAGTTTTACACTTGCACTACTGTACACAAAATGTGGTGGTTGCTACTATTTTGAATTGTTTCGATTTTTTTTATATAATTGTTATAAATGTTTATATTTAGAATAGCGGTTTTCTATTGTAATATTTTTATTCCTGTGTTGGCAACTGAATTTTCAGTAGTCATTAGTCAGCTTATGGTGATACAGTTACTTTTTTGATAATAACACAGAATTTCAAAACACAACAGAAATTATCTAAAATGGTATTCTTTTGTAGCATTAAAAGTGTATTTAATGTGTTTGATCAATTTAATTCATCCTTACTGAATATACAATCCTCACCAAAAAATTTAAAGGGATAGTTCACCCAAAAATGAAAATTTGATGTTTATTTACTTACCCTCATGGCATCCAAGATGTAGGTGACTTTGTTTCCTCAGCAGAACACAAACGAAGATTTTTTACTTTAACCGTGGCAGT
>JAUMHQ010000085.1:3934769-3948049 GCA_032361165.1 Enteromius paludinosus
TAAGCTACATACCTTCTATGTACATATCAGAGAACAACTTAAAATATTCTCTCAATGCATTCTATGGCACCTTTAATCGCAGAAAAAAAATATATCGCAATGGAACTTTTTCCCAATAGCCCATGTTCTGAGGAGAGATTGTGAATATATCGGTGGAAGGATGCTGAGGTTGGAACTGCCAGGCAGGAGGTCTAGAGGAAGACCAAAGAGGAGATTTTTGGATGCAGTGAGGACATGAAGTTAGTATGAGAGAAGAGGATGCAGAGGATAGGGTTAGATGGAGGCAGATGATTCACTGTGGCGACCCTTGAAAGCGAACAGCCAAAAGACGAAGAAGAAGATTGTGCAGCCCTACTCCATATATAACATACATGAAATCACCCCGTAGCAGATCTATACAGGTGGAGCTGGGGAAGGAGGAGCGTTTCTGAAGTGCGTTGCAACTACCATAAGTACTTGCCAAGTTTCAACAGATATTGAAAGTTAAGCAGCAAGCAAATCAGCAGCATCATATGAGTAATGATGTGATTATATCAGATTAAAATCAGCGTAGACAGAACTTTATAGTAATTTTGTTTTGATTTTTTTGGAAAACAGCGATACATTTTTTTAAATAAATGTTTATGTATAAAGTTCAAACGGGCAGCATTTATTTAAAACTTTGAAACCGTTTATTTTCAAATTTTACCTTGTCTGGACAATACTGTAATAGACCCCCATGTGAGGATGAGTCTAGTCATCCCTTAAAATAGCCCGGTGCTCTAACTGTTTCAGTCCGTGCAGTACTGACAAACTCTTGGCTCTTTCTAACTGCATGAAAAATAGCGCTGTCACTCAGTCTTTGCCGCACGCTTATCCTTTTTAAGCGTAATTTTGACAATATTCATTTGCCCCTGCCATGGTTTCAGGGGGGTTTTGTGTTGAATAGGTGCCAGTAGTTTGAATGCAGACTACTGAGGATTTGGCTTCCTAAAGAGAAACAGATGTTAGCTTTGGCCAGAATTAAAGCAGGATGGTTGAGACACAGGTTGATGATGTATAGGGCTTTGTACTGTGTCAACATATATATGTGTATGTGTGTGCGCGCACCTTTATCCTGTTAAGTGTGTTCTAATGGAACTACTACCGTGGGCCTAATGATTATTTAAGAGGAAAATAAGAGGGGAATACATTTTGCATCAACATGACCCTTGTGTCTACATCCTGGGCAGGGTGTAAAAATGTGGTTCCCAGATTTGAATCCGAGGCATTACGTTTAAAACTTGAGCTAATAATACAATGAAAAAAAAATTAATAAATAGATAAAGCATGCATTTTGAATTATTATTATGATTATTTTTGAAAATAGGTAGTTTTGCAACTAATTACAAAGAAACTGCTAGTAACACACTGAACTCAGCATGAAATCTTGAAGTAGATAGAATGAAATAGTTTTTCCTTCCAATAATTGTTTCATTCACAACTTCAACAAATCATTTCAGTAGTAGCAATAGTTTTATTTATAAAACTCAAGATTGCTTTAAAGAAAACAAAGCAAATTTTTTTCTGAATGTCATACTGAAAATTCATTTTGGTGCTTGAGAGATTTTCATAAATCACACATCGATCTGTTGGATTCGTAGACTTTTTTCCCACCAATGCTATAAATTCCCAGCATGGCTAAATTGTGCTCATTTTAATTCTTTATTTTTATGGAAAGACATTAAATGTGTTAAACTGCATGACTGATGTATAGTGGATAATGAAGTCAAGCGTGGATTGTCAAGAAACTGTTTATGTGGGTTTGCATAGGAAATTGTGCGTGGTTCCACAAAACCACAGTCTGGGTTTTTCTTCTCCTTTAGGTGGTTAACCATTTGCCTGAATTGGGTCTTTCAATGCATTTTTTACTGCAAAGCATTTCGTTCCTGTTTAACTGTCTTGGTTTATACACAATTTGTGGTCATTTAAAGTCTTAATTTATTCTCCCATTAGGAGAAAGACGATAATTTATCAGACCTCTAGGATTATAACTGGCAAAAGGAAATGTTCTAGTGCTACAGTACCAATCATTTTCTATTGCTAACAGCTGGATTTTCAACCATTTGGATGCCAGTCCTCTTTCATTTTAGCACATTTTAACATTGTACCACCATTATAATATACAGTATGCTTCTGAATTTTTATATTTTTGTCAGTCAGATGGACTTTCCAGGTCATACATAAGTCACTCAGACACACTGCTTTCAGTTCAGGACATGCAAATTGTACCCACTCAGTTTTCTTGCTAAATCGCAGGGAAAAACTTGGTCATCTGATACCCCATAAGCCTTTGACTCTCCAACAAATTGGATGTGAAAGAAAAAACCCCTTTGTCTGAAAATACTTTAACTGCGGCTATCGTTAAAATCGCCTTGTTGACATATATAATATATTTTCCGCTTAACTGAATCATTTGTTTCCAAGCAACAGCTCTTTGTCCTGATTTGGTGTTTTTGTAAACCTCTTTTCAGAGGTCAGTGCCTCCAGGATCATTTTTTCAGAAACGATGGATGTGTTCATTCATTCATCCCATCATTCTTTCGTGTCCTTCGGCAGTAAACGTGTAAACGAGAAGCGGCTCAAGTGGTCAGTCCATGCACTTGACATTTTCCTGGAAAAAACTCCCGTTACTGTGCAAATATTCAGTCTTTTGAGGGTTCCAGTAGTCGAAGCCCTTTCTTCATCGCTGATCTGGCCCAAGTCCAGCGGTGTAGTATGGTTCGAGTTAAGAGAGTATAATGCGAAGAAAGGACGTCCGTAAACGTGGATTCTGTATAACAACTTATGGACGGGCATGCTCTCTGTAATTTCCGGGGTTGTCAAGGTGAAAGACATCACACCGGTTAAATTCAGTGCCAGTCCCCCTTAACACGCTTCTAAAGATACCTTGACTTCCTCCGCCTGCTGTATATTGAAGCCAGACGTTGCAGATTTCTTGGCTTTTCAAGGGCTGGTGTTTGTGTATCTGAGACGACGTACATCTTTTCTTTGTTTGGTTTAATTAACCTTATCGCTTACAGGCTCAAAAGAGATATTTAGATGGTCCGGATAAAGAAACTGGTTACCGACTGCGGAGCGGGAGAGAGATGGAGATGAGGGTAGAGATTGTTCCACATGTGATTACTGGCCAAAAGGAGACAGAACTGCATCTAACCACAACCACATGGGCTTTGGGGGGTCTTTTCTAGAACCCTCCGACTGTTGTCAGGAAAACAAAGAAGGCTGCAATTTCTAATGTCAGTGAGCATGTGCAACAACAAAAACCGAGACGTTCACATGTGCGTCTCAGGTCGGGAATTTGGAACGTGATGGAAAAACAAGACCTCACACGATAATGGCATAAATATTCTGCAAACGGGTCGTCTCATGTAATTTGGGTTCAAAATGATTATCGGAGCAGTTTTAGTTTTGCTTTCACTGATTTTTTATGTAATTATGTTGGCCAGTTTGTTAGACTGTCTGCACATTCACCCTCTGACTGATTTAATATTTTCTGAACCACTGACAATGCTTCAGCTCGGAATGCGTTACTAAGCGTGAAGTTATTAAATGAAGCTAACCATTCACGCGGGTTTTGATATACATTATTTGTTTAGGATAAGACCAGGCTTGACAAGAAATTTTGAAGAAACTGTCACACACCCACACACACTAACATTTTGTCTTAGGCTTGGCTGCTTTTATTTGGTTTTAAAACATCTTTATTACTAACAATGTTGAACAGTTGTCTTTTTACCGTGGCTTTGGGTGTTTTTGGGGTGATCTGAATGGTTGGCAAGGGGACTTTATGAGGTTGTTTAGTCTAGTGCCCCTTTTAGTAACTTCCAGGGGAAAATTGTGCATCTCTCCTGACCTCAGAATCTCAATAGGTGCTGCGTGAATTAGATTAGATGTTTTGGAAAGACGGTTTAGGACTTAGAAAGGATATTTACATCTGAAAAATAGATAATCAACTTAAGGGGGTTAGTTCATACCAACATGAAAATTTTGTCATTAATTACTCACCCTCATGTCATTCCAAACCCATAAGACCTTCATTCATCTTCCATCAGATATGTAATTATCATAAACATAGTAAATACATCGGTACGACAGCCCATGTGACATCAGTGACTCATCTTTAGTTATGCGACTCTACGAGAATATTTGATTTTGCACAAAGAAAACAAAAACAACATCATTTACTAAACCATTTTTCTTCCCCGAGTTATGTTTTCTGCTATTTTAGAAAATACTTAATAACGTATTCTATGTAATCAGCGTTGTTTGTGCTAAGAATTTACATTTTGGGGTGAAATAACCCGTTAAAACATTTGATTGAACAATGATAATTATGTAACTCAAATGCAATTCGTTATTTTGAAGCCACTTTAGATGTAAATTGTTTTGCAGATGCTTTTGAGACAGCATAACCAAGTCCCTGAAGTATTCTTGAATTTTATATTGCCTTACACAACTTTTTCCTTGGCTTGTGCGTGACCACTGTAAACCGCACCATGGAGACTAACTAAACTTGACTAGACAGTTCAGAAGCTTAAAGATTTGATCTAGAATTGTTCTCTTACAGAAACGCTGCCTGGTCACTGCAGCGAGTCAAAGACACTGACCCACGCACAGCACGTCTTTAGAGTAAGACAAATTGCCTTGTCCTCTGTACCTAGTGCAATTATAAAATAAACGCCAGTCAATTCAGGCTATGATGTTTGCAGTATTTTAGAGTCCCAAGGCAGCTGTACCGTCTGAAATTGGGAAGTGAATCAAAGAAGTGAACGTAACAGGAAAAACATTTTGTTCAAAAAAAAAAAAAAAAAAAAGCAGAGACAAGATGAATTACTCCTTTTATGAAAAAGTGCAGTACCTTTCTCAATTCGTGATAAAAGGCACTTTTCTCTGGTCTGCTAAGCATCCTGTGGTTTGACAGAGATATTTTTAGCAGGGGTAGGAAGTTCCTCCAAATATGAAATACGAAAAAAGAATGGCATAAAATATTGAGAACAAAAAGATATCCAAGCACTTTTCAGAGGTAAATGTTCTTTGTAATTTATGCCTTCCTGTAACTCTATTCCCAGGAGGCAAAGTGTTTTGGAGACATAACACTAGTATTTTCCGACAACCGTTCTCCTCTCTTGAACTTTCTGGAGAGGCCTTACATTCTTACTGCTTGCTTGAGTAACCAGTGCACCACGACAGACATTGGTTCTCCCCTGCACCGATGAACGGTTTATACATAAGTGCTTGTTTTGACAGATAACTTGCCATGGTGTTGCCATAGAGTACATAAAGTGAGTTACATAAAGTGACCACATCACCCAAACCTCGGTTTTTATTATAACACATGGGGCCTAAGATTGTTTGCAGACCCCAGGTGTTGATATTTAAAGGACTCCGAGAACCACGGAGGACTGAGATGGATGTCAAACTGCTATTATTGAAAATTTTGGTGATTCCCAAATATTGCAACATCATATGCTCATGGGTTTAATATAGCCTTCAAGAAAACGGCTGCAATGTGAGGTATCGTGTTATAAATAAAACTTTGAATGATTGTTGGAATAGTAGCGCTTAATCACCGTTTCATATTTTGCATAGACTGTATGTTGCACAACTTCCAAAAAATTCCCCACGCTGATCCCATGTGTTTGCTTCCAGTTCTTGGCATGTCTATGGCGAGAGACTACGAAGCAGTTTCTGGTCACATATCACAAACGTAAACACTAGATAGACAAAACCAACAAGGCATTTTTTTAAATAGTGAAGTAGACAGATCCATTCAACGCATGCTTCCTCCGAATGACATTCGGCTGTCCACAAGGGATTTCTGATCTAATGTTGGCCAGCTCCAGATTCCTCTCTCGAGCTGTTTATTGCAAACAGGAGTGACGTGAAAACAATAGAGGGAGAGCGAGGGCAGAGCGACAGAGAAGGAAGATTTGCCAAAGCGACAACTCAACACAGAGATTATATTTCTTGAATATCTCAGGTTTCCTGAAACTTTTCCAGCTTGCCAGTCTTGCTCAGGAATTTTCTTGGACTTGAGTTTCTTAAAAGGCCGACACACCGGTTGAAACTGTGAACCCATACAAATTTGTGAACTGGTATAAAAAAGATTTACTTCACGGTAGTGCAAATCAGCACTGCATTGTTAGGAAATCTAATCATTGTACAAATAACGTGAAGGAGAAAATGGGAACATGAGAGGTTTTGGAATATGATATTATATTATATTATAGTTCTGTTCTATAAATGTGGTTTTGATAGCTGTTCAAATTATGTGATATTATTATTTGATTATTTCAAGGTAAATTTATAAATGTATATATATTAGGGCTGTCAAATGATTAAAATTTTTAATCAAGGTAATCAGGATTTTCAGTGGATTAATCATGATTAATCACTATTTGCAACTACACCTGAATCATAACCATTTTTTTTTCTGAAATGCATACCAAAAGATAAATAATAATAATATGCAGAGCAGAAGTAGCGCGCGCCAATTGTGCTTTCATCACGTTTGGAGCTGAACCGCGGCTTGCACTGCAGTACTACAAAATAGACTCGGCGCCGAAACTATCGCGCACGACGCTGCCTTGACCAAAGCATTCACAAAGCCGTTGTCTGCAAGGCTCACTGTGACACTTCTCTGCAGCATGTGAGCAACACAGTTCATGTGTTTATAGCGTGTAAGACCAATTGCGGCAATCATGTCGCGTGCACTGTCAGTTCCAATGGTTGTCGTTTTGCCCCCACTTACGTGCAACAGACAGGAACTGTTCTTTACAAGCCTCCACAAAATGACGCTCCTCAGTTTTTTATATAGTCAGCATAAAAGACTTCAGTACCCACGTGTCACTGATGCAAAGTGCAGTTACTCTGAGGTAATTGTTGTCCCACTTTCCTGACAAATAATTCGTCACACTGCTCATGCGTGAAATGCATTAAAAAAATTTATGTAATTAACAACAAAAAATAATTAACGGCGTTAACGCAGTATTTTTGACAGCCCTAAATATATATTTATATATATGTGTGTGTGTGTGTGTGTCAACTTTAGTTACATTTAATTAAAGGCCTTTATATATAATGTATTATAAAACCTTTATGCATTAATTTTGCCTTGTAAAATACCTTATAAGGCATTGTGAATAAATGTTATAATGCATTGTAATACTTAACTACTTAACTATTCATTTTTAAACATTTATAAGGTATAATGCATTAAAACATGCCAAACAAACCTTCTTTTATTTTAATGCATTTTAATGTTGGTTAAAAGATAATAATGCACTACAGTGTACATTATGAATAAATTTATAATGCATTATACATAAAGACTTTAAGTCTCACGCGCCACATTCACTCCCATAACTTGAATTTGACATTTCGTTTTTAATAATACGCACAAATTAAACTAAACTGAAATGTAGACTTTAATTGTCAAACTCCCTGTCATATATTACTTTACATATGAATGACTTTAATCAGCACAGTAAAGGAAAAATCTCTGACTATAACTGGATTACATGGTGCCCATGACAGCATAAGGTTTCCAGACAAACTAAATGCCCATTACAACATCAGTCTGAATTGATATCAGTTTCTCATCACCTCAGCATGTCTGAAATGTTGACAGGCAGATCTTTGCATTGGCATGCTGGTTCTGTCGGGCTCCATTCCAAGCAGCTACACCTAAACAAGCACCAGCACTTCTGTGATTTAATGTGAATGTTAAAGCGCAGGGGGGAAAAAATTCAGTCCAGTGGGTTACCGGAGGCACACCGACTCATAAAAGACCTGTGGGTGGTGTTACAGTGCGCACAGAGAGAGAGAGAGAAGACAAGAAAAACGAGGAGCCACATCTGGGGCCAGTGTGGAGGAATGCAGAGTTTTTGTCTGTGTGGGTTTCAGGCTCTTGATCTGTGCCACATTATCAAGATTCTTCTAAGCGTTAAAGCAGAGAAGGTGGAGTGGCCCTCTACGTCAGAGCACCGTCAAAACAATTAGGCCCCCCTAACTACGCATACACACACTTGGCACAAAAGCATCAAGATCAAATCAGTTTTAGAGGCCTAACTCGAGAGAAGGGCGTTTACTAACATGCAATACAGGATACAATGAGATTTAGGCTCTAATAAGACCCTTACATGTGTAAAACTAAAACTTCAAACAACCACACACATACATAAAGCCTGCATTGAGTTATACACTCATTATATATCACCAAAACTTAATGGAGGTCTGTGTAATTTACAGTTTCCAGCTGTAGAGGTTTGTTCTCAGGGGAGAGAGATGCCCGCCACGACCGCCTTCCTTATGCAGCTGCTAATGGCTTAGGCTCCTGGCCAATTACGTGGATGTTACTTATGAAGGAAATTGAGATTTTTTTTTGTTATGCGTTTGCCTGTGATTTCCAGCTGTGATCGTTGATGACTCTTTGTGCTGTGCTTGGCTAGATAGTCTGGAAAATTGATCTGTGAATATTAAATATGGGGTATCAAGTTCAAATGCTATGCTAATCTTAAAGTCATCATGGGTTTGAAATGCTCCAATTTATTTATTTATTTTTACATTCTCTCTCCTGGAGTTATTTGTTCATGATTCATTAGTGCCTTTGAAGTTACCTTCCTCATCAGGCTGGAATACAGTAAATCTGAACAGATTTTCAAGCACTAGGTTGGGCGATGTCGACCGATTGTCGACATATATTCAGTGTGTTTTTCGCGAGCTGGTTGCTGCCGCTGCGGAGGGGCGGAGGATCTTGGTGCTGGCTCAGCATCGTGATGTCTATCGGCCATCGGCGATGGACAATGGCATTGTCTATCAACCCAACCCTACTAGGCATCATACACGTTTCTGCTACAGTATATGATAGTTACAGAGAAAAACTCATTATCATACAGTAAAGGACAGTAAATCTCACACTACCAGACTCTAGTTCTTCCCATTATATATTTCACGATTTTCTGTGAAGTATGTGAGCTCTGTCCAAAACCATGATGCCTGGCTCTGACTTTTGGCATCTGGTACTGGTTTCTTCCAAACTGTAAATCGCTGTGCAGATTCATGTAGTGTATTCTAGCCAGTTACTGTACATCAATTGATCAGTAATTATTTTATTCACTTTCTAGCGTTCTATTATACTTTGTATTGTGTATTCTGTATTCTATCTATAACTGGTTTTATACTGTTCTATCTTTCTATCGTATGACATCATAGGACCATCATAATCACTTTTTATCAAAAGAATTTGATTTGAATTGGTCTGACATTGCTCATGGACTCTGCATAGTATATTTACCAGTGTAGCCAGAATGTAATGTTATTTCCTCTATGTGCACTGTCTGTGAGTGTGTTTACTCCAGGTCTCTGCGTAGTTTGTTTTTAAGGTAATTAGAGATCTCTCCAAGCCCAGTCAGTGGAGCTGAGGTCACGCTAATCCAGACCTGATTTTCTCCTGGTAACCGGATCCCTATCAGCATGGGAAATTAAATAAACACAACATTAGGAAAGCACAGGTGCTACCGTACCCACTAATAACGTCTGACAAGTCAAGTAAAAGCTCTGTTTAAAGGTGAATGTTACTCACTGTTAATGCACCTGTTTTTGTTTGGACATGGTACTGGAGTCTCAACTCTCATTCATAGAATTTCCATATCATTTAACTGAGGCTAAATAAAAACAGCAGATTGTAACTAAACAAAACACTCCCAGCTCATTTTTACACTTTCCTTGTAATAAATAATAAAGCAAGTTTGGCGTGCTGTCTGGGGAACGAGAAAACGTCTCCCGGCGTACTCCGAACCCTAATGGATAGAACCCTAGCGTGGGCAAGAGTTCGGCGGTCGGCAGTCTGCGGTCGGCTCGTTCCATTTTAAATGGAAACGGTGGAGAAGGGGAGGAGGGATGAACAAAAAGCGAGATGCGGGGAAATGAAAGCTGGGAGAATTTATAGTGGAGGCGAGACGATTTGATTGGGCGTGAATAAACGAGGGATGATTAGGTAAACAGGCTGCCAGCCGTGTGTGATTACTCGTTCAGCGATCCTCTCGAAACAAAGTTATTTGCAAAACTTTTACTTTAATCTCTTTTAACTAAACCTTTTTTTTAAAAGTAAATACACCTGCTACTTTATCTGAGAACTAAAACGCTCTCAAAAGTCGAAACCAGGTGCTTAAGCGAATGAAAAGGGCTCAATATGCATTGCCAGTAAGTGATACTGAGAAAATATGATGAGATCTCTCTTTCCATTGCTTTCTCTTTTTCTCTCTTACATATGAGGATTTGGTTAGAAGTCTGGTTGTTTCTGAGTGACTCGACCTGAACTAATCCATTTCATCCCCGTTTTAAACCTCCCAAGGTTGGGTTCACATCTGGATCCTCTCCTCCTGAGACTTGCGCACCATCAGAGCAATCGGGCCACACTACAATGGCCCACATCCTCATCTAGTCTTCAATGTGATCTTATCATTGCAATCTGGCCCCAAGAGGATGTTAAAAAGTAAATGGTGTGACGGCCTGCAGTTGCATGGTATTCTGGAATAATAATCTACTGCATGAAAACATCTGTCTGACAGGCGGTCCCTAAAATGTTCAAATCAAATTTAGTTGCATATTCTAATCCATAGAAATACTGATAAACTGAGAGTGAAGCAGGTTCAGTGTGGAAAATGTATTATTTTAAGGGTTACTCCTACCCAAAATGAAAACTTTGCCATTAAGCACCCCATTACCCCCATGTCGTTCCCAACCCGTGAAAGCTTTCATCCTCATTTAAGATCTTTTATATGGAAACTAGGAGACTTGTGACTGTGCCATTGACTGCACTGTAAATGTCACAATCCAGAAAAGTATTAAAGACATTGTCACAATAGTCCATCTTCCATCAGTGGTTCAATCTCCAATTTTTCAAGGAGGAATATTAGTTTATTATGTTTAATTTTGTTGAATTGTTCACTAACAGAAATCATTTAATCATATCAAGAAACGAATAAAGAGTTGTCCTTGTGCCTCTGTGTTACTGGAACTGGAAAATTTTTATTTTTTATTTTTTTTTGTATTATAAATTTATAGAATTTCATTAATACTGTATGTAGGAGCTTAGTGTTACAAAAGCATATCTTAGAAGTTTGTGTCTAACTGAATAACACTCAGATGTCCTGTCATGAGAAATGGTCATCAGGGAAACTGATTTTGAAGATTCTGGCCTTCATCAGACTGTCAGGCTTTAAAAACACGGACAGACGCACCATTATGGGGAGTGATTCAAAGATTTCAAATTAATATGTGTCATGTTTTGAAATTCTAGTGCCATTGACCTTAACATTAGAAAACCCTTCTTCCTTTTTTCCACTGATTTTGTCATTTGCTGTTCATTTATAGACTGCTTTTTATTTAGAAAGAAACCAGCTTGAACACTTAACAAGTACAGACTCGTGATTAGTTTTGTGTTTTTAAGCTTCTCAGATTGAACCAGTGCTGTGTCACACAGATAATATGAATCGGTGTAAGTAGCCATAGTCTGTTTAAGACCTCAGCACAGTACATCTGGGGTCGCTCAAGGCAAAATATTATAGCTCTTGTGAAGTTTCGTCTATTTACATAGTTCTGGATTGTGTGATGTATACAGTATAGTTTGATTCCGTGTTTGAGCATTTCTGGCTCTGTTTAGGTCATTACGGGATTTGGTCCAGCTGGATTTCATGTTCTCCTATCCATTAGGCCTGTATAATTTTTCATATTAATGATGCACACACTAATAAATACTTTCGTGCAGTGTAGATTTAGTTCCTAAAATTCCTATTTTCATGCTGCGTCACATCCATATAAAACTAATTTATCCTTTATTTTGAGATTATATAAAGACACAATATTCACAATATAAAAAGCTGATCCTAATAATTGTATAATTTGTTGTATATAATACTCATGACAGTTTAGGTTTTATGTGTCTTTATTAAGTCATTTTTCAAAAATGTAATGAAAAGTGAAACCCTCCAAGTATGAATATTTGTGAAGGCACCAGATGGATGGAAACCTGAGTATAAACAGCTCTGAGAGTCAATAAACAAAGCTTTAAAAATATTTTTGGAAAGCTTACCCTGGCAGACACAGGTCCAGGGTCAGTTCTGGCTGTTCTCTCGGAGTGTTGCATGTTTGTTAAGATAGGGACATGTTAGAGTTTGTGTTTTTGTGGAGGATCAGGGTAGCTTTGGTGTCAGCATACCAGGAAAAATCAGAGATTCTCTCTTTCAGATCTCATTGTGCTTAAACCTACCATCCTTACTATCCTCCTGGATGTGTTTATGGACGTTTTTTGATTTTTAATTACAGACTTTACTATCCTGAGCACATTTGGAGACGTTGTTGAGATATGTGAGTTTAATACAGATTTCCCCCTTTGTTTTAAGAGAAATATGCTTGCTTTAAAGTCCCTGTTTGCATTTCATTTGATCTGAAATGGTTTGGCTCTCATTTGCATACGTTGCAAATTAACAGCTATGTTGTGACGCATGCCATGTGTTGTTCGTGTTTCTATAGCAGCGGTGTGCATATGCATGTGTGATTTTACTGTGATAGAATGAAAATGACCCTGAGTCTCTGTGTGTACATGAATGCAAACATCCGTCGAAGTGTGAAAATCACCTCCACCTCATTCTGCTCTCACACACATCATCACCTCCCACAGCAGGAGATTTGTGCCTCCTCTGTCCTCCTCTTCCACTTCTCAGTGCTTCCTCCCCATGGACTCTCTCAGTTTCTGATGTTTTTCACCATATAATTGTGAGTTATGGCACTTGTGTGGCACTGCACAGTTGACTTTACAGCTCTGCGTTTTAGCATCTTATTGAGTTCAGAATTTGAGTTGGGTTTTTTTGTTGGGTAAGAAAGCAGACCACCCTACCCTAATCTGTCTTATACATTCTTAAGAATTAAGTTTATTTTGCATATACAAAATAAATAAATGAAATAAATGGTAAGATTAAATTTTTTAAGTCTTTGTAATTTTTTTTTTTTATTTTTTTTTTTCTAAATAAAAAAAAACTTTTTGGAGTTTTTTTATGAAGTATTTTTACATTTATAGGGTCATAAAAGAGTAAAAATCAATATATACTGTATATATATTGCTATATAGAGTTCTTAAAACACATAAACAATCATTAAAAGGCTAAAGGTTCTCCTATTGCAGGGGTGTCAAACTCAGTTCCTGGAAGGCCGGAGCCCTGCATAGTTTGGTTCCAACCCTGCTCCAGAACACATACTAT
>JAUMHQ010000085.1:3969829-3988067 GCA_032361165.1 Enteromius paludinosus
CGACTTAAGAAGACTCCTAAGAGACAGTTCAAGAAATACACTTAGAAAAGTTATCACTTAACGTAAGATATATCTTAAGAGTCTTCTTAGCGCGTGAATAGTGTGCGTTATCGAGAAACCGGGCCTTGTATATTTGCATGTGCACCATTAACCCTCGGTGATTAGAATGACAGTATCGCTCATTGTATAAATTTGTTTAGCTTCTACGAATATGCAACGAAAACAAACTACGCGTACATAGAAATTTTTAACCCACAGTTCAAATCCAGGCCAACAAATCAACATTATGAAAGCAGGCACTCTTCAAAACATTGAGTTCAATTCACAGCCGTGATTCAGCCGTTTTCAACAGCTCGGTTTTTCTCTGTCATCCTCAGCTATACAACACCTTGCCATCCTTCTCACCTCTCTCCTCTTTGTATGTTCCCCTCACAGTTCATGAAGCGGTTCACAACTATGGAACGTCATTGACATTTGACCTGCCTGTACGCTCTGAGCAAAACAAGATCATGGATAGCTGCATCTGCATCTCCTGTAGGTTCTGTTTTCCGTAGGTGTTGACTGAGGAGCTCTAGGACTTGTAAATCTGGAAAACAAGGTAACATGGGCTAAATGATGATCCCTGTGGAGTGCTTAGTGTTTTCTCCTCAACCTTCCATTTCCAGTGAGACAAACGAATCACAGGTAATATCTGATATTAAATGTTTGTAAATTTACAATTTAATGGGGTTTAGTAGTCGAGACATTTTTATACAAAATTAAATTATATTAGAATATTATGCACTACCGGCTAGTTTGGTTCAGTCAAATTTTTTAAAGTTTATAAAAAGTTTATTTCACAAAAAAAAATAAAAAATAAAAAACAGTATTGTTGTAAAATATTAGTGCCCCTGTTAGGGGTTATGAAATGTTCAACAACAGGTTAACATGCATGCATGGTCAAAAAACACTTTATATTTCTTTGTAATTTGTATTTTTAGCTTTGTTCAATTATTAATTTTTCCACAGCTCTCCTGTGATTAAATTTAAAGCAGTGTTTGTGTTTATTATCTAGTGCCAAAGAATTAGCATTTTCTTTCAGGCCAACAAAAGGTGGGCGGGCATTATGCTAATATTTCATTTTGACATCAACATCAAACTGTTTGGGACTCATTTTTTAAAATGACTCGTTTCAATGATTCAGTGTCGACTCTTTCTTTTGAGAGACATTAACTTTATAGACGGTGCGCTTTGAGATGTAAAACACTGCGTGAAAGGACATTTCCACAAATATATAATAGGGGAACATTAAAATAAATAATAGTGTATTTAAGAATTTTATTTTGTCTTGTCATGACATCATTACCCCAGTTTCCAGTGTCATATGATCCTTCAGAAATCAGTGTAATATGAAACGTTTCTTATTATCGTAAATACAAGTTTAGGTGAAGTTCATTGCGTTGTGGGCTGTTTTAAACATAATCTGAACATAATGTAAAATCAGTTTGGTCTATTATTTATTTATGAACATTATGAACATCATTGTTGAGGTTGCAGTACTAAACTTGTTCATTCTTCCGTTTGAAGCTAGTAAATCAGATCCAAACATGCTCGGCTGACCTCTTTCCCACCATCGGGCACCCATCTGATTCTGACACTGTTTTCCCCTCCACATTTCATGGTTAAATTGTACTGATCCCTGTGAGAGCCGCTCAGTAATGGCCCATGAAGAGAAGCTGTCTGAAGTAACCAGCAAACAACTGCGGTCAGTTCACCCTGTAGGCCAGTTACACAGACTTCATCAAAACATCGTTTTCCAATGAGACTAGAACAGCTCGGGCTGTGAGTACTGTGTGAACGCAAAGACAATATTTTGATTTGATCAAGTGAAACCATTAATATGAAAGTCTGGAAATGGCCAGTAAGTTTACATTACTTGTTATTAAAGAATGACGCATAAGGAGAATTGGAAGTATATTTTTGTGGTACTTGATCTCCTTTGCCAATTGTGAATGAAAAATAGATCCACATTGCACAGTTTAATTCCAAAAAAAACTATCAAAGTCAGTGTTTCCCATGACATTTTATATTACAGTATAATTATAATTTTTTTAATTCATGATGTCTATGTAGCGGGAACATGATGACCTTGGTTTCATGCTTTTTTTTAGAATTATGCACATTAATTAGAAAGACAGACTTAATTTAACCTACATTAATAAAGGATCAAAAACATAAAAGTTTATACTGAAAATAATCACATAAAGAGTGACAGATAGTCATACATCACTGTCATATATATATGAAACAAATGTGTTTATTCCCAGGCTAAATGTTTTATTTATTTGTTTTTATTATATATATATATATATATATATATATATGGTTTTTGTTTTGTTTTTTTGTAAACAAATGTTTACTTTGTCTGTATTTTATTTGATCTTTTAAAATATAGATTTTGAAAATACAGCCTGGGTTTTATTTTGCTTTGTATTAATCACATGAAGAGTGACAGATAATCATATAAATTAAAAAAATGAAGTTTTATTTTTTATTTATTTTTTTATAAATGTATACTTAGCCTGAATTAAAAAAATATATATATATTCTTAAATTTCAGCCTGGGTTTTTTCACCTTACTTTACAACTGTATATATATTCTGCCTGGATTTTGTTTTTTAACCCCTTCAGATGTAAAACTTAATTTTTCTTAAGGCTTCCATAATTGAGACTAAATAATAATAATACACATTTTATAATTCTTTAATTTAAATATGTTTAGTCCATTTCAACAATAAACCAACATGAAATTAAAAACACACATGGTTGCTCTTTCCTTGAAGTTTCTTCTGAAGGTAACAAACTTCAACCGAAAAACCTTTCAACATTAATTTTAAGGTTTTTGTTTTGAAGACTGCACATTGTTTTAAAAAAAACTATAACAGGCTTGCCATGGGAGCATTGTAATTGGATGAAATGTCTTATCTAACTGACCAGCTAACTAACTAACCAAACCTAAGTTTCATTCTACACTCACCAACTGTTGTAGATCTAGCACAGAGCTGTCCAAACTCAGTCCCGGGGCCTGTACCATGACGGGGGCTAAAGAAACTCAGGGTTACAGAATTAGTTTTGAGTTGACAAAACCAAACCACTCCAATAGGGGTTTGTTGGTACCATGAAGCTAGTCATCAACTTTCTCTGTCAATTCAGGCTTGATCCTGAATTAATGTAGCACGTGCACCTGAAAGTGTGACATCAGCAATGAACAGCCAATCACACACCTTGAAACTGAGATTGACTTCTCATTAGAGAGTCCAAGGGTTAAAAATGTAATAACATGAAGAATTTAAACATTCTCACAGCAAGATGAAACCATCTATCAATGAAAGTGGAAAACTAAAAACAAAACGTGAAAGTAAGCTGTAAAGTTACTTTATAAAGATATATATAATATTTCTAAGTGTAACACTAAAATAACACTATTGGTAAAACACCTAAAAATCTAAACTCATATGTAGTCATGTTTACTTATTTATACTGCATATTATCTGTTTATATTAATTTAAAAGCCTAATTACTATTAAACTAAACTGACTTGTGTAATAAATTAAGGAGATAATAATTATATAAAAATAATTATTAGTAATTCTAAAAATAATAATCTCGAAAAAATCGGATGATTTTATATTCAAACAATGTTTTACTATGCAGGGTCCTTTAATTTGGAGCAAGAGAAGCAGGGGGAGTGGCTTTATTGCATCAGACATGTGTCACCTTGCTGGAAGCTGGTTGGTCAAATTTCGTTTAGAGATCTCAGACCCAGAATATAACCTGCCCCAAAGCAGCGATGAACACTGATAAAAGTTTGGCTAGCCAGCAAAATCAGCTTCATGGTACAGGCCCCTGGAGGGCCGGTCTCCTGTAGAGTTTAGCTCCAACCCTAATCAAACACACCTGAAGCAGCCAATCAAGCTCTTACTAGAAATGAAACTTTATTGAGGTATATTGGAGCTAAACTCTGCTGGACACTGGCCCTCCAGGAGTGAGTTTGGACATCCCTGATCTAGCATCATCTGCATCCCCATCTTCCTCATCTCTCCGTATAATGTCAATATCTCAGATAGTTCCAGCCGCTATATGTTCAAGTACTTCAAAAAAATTACAACAGGCAGAGCATTACTGGCGTTTGATTGGATGACAGGCTTTAAATTAGGCGAAATGCTCCAGGAGCAAAAAAAAGAAATGCACACTCTTTGTTATGTGGCTATTTAACCACTAGATGGCATCAGTGGTGTATTATAATACTGTATAATATTGCATATAACGCTGTGAGGTGAGTGTTGTCCACAAGAGAGCAGCAACAACACACAAGCTCCAGACTTTGTCCCGTCCTGTAACCTATAAATGTAGACTGCTGAACAGTGATTGCACTAATGTGTTGTGACACTGAGTAAATTTATCACTTCATTCTTATACTGCACAGGTCACTGAGTACCATTGTTCAAATAATCAGTTGGAGCGTGAAGTAAACACAAAATGCCTTTTGTAAGCACTTCATTCACTTAATTAAATCTAACAAATGTAAAAAAAACACAATAGAGACCGCTTAAATGAGTGTTTATAGCCTCTCATGCCACCTCTCCAAACACATTTAGTCAGGTTGAGCAATTTTCCTTCCTTGATTTGCTTTAAGGCCTATTTCTAAAAATAGCCCAGACACATGGCCCAATTGCCTAATAACTATTAAAAGGGGCTCTTATTTTGACATTTCAGAATCTCTGGTTATTTGATGGAGATGTAGCTGACATGAACAACTCCCCCTTTTCATCTCAACCCATTCATAAGGGTTATTTGGCACAGCGAAGCTCATTCAGGATTGCCTTGGCTTGTTTTCCGAGTGGCACAATCCCCAAAAATAAATCCATGTTCAGATCTGGTCCCAATTATCTCCTCTCAAAAGCCTGACACCCTTTCCATGTCGCTCTTTTGACAAGTTTTGTGCCCCAGTTCCCCAGGCTGTAATTAAAGTGCATCCCTGTTCAGATCTGTTTCCACTGAAGTAATCATTCCACCAATGCTGCGTGGATAATGACTTGATCTGCTTCAAGATGCTGAAAGACCTAAACCGAACTGATGCGTTTTGCTGGTCTTGGCTGGTTTGAGCTGGTCTCCAAGCTTGAACCACCTGGCTTAGCTGAATTGTGCTAACATGCATGTGTTTGATCACATTTTATGATCATTTAAATGTGTACATGTTTCTGATTGTGTTTAATCTTTCAAAGAGAACGTGGTTAGTTGTCGTGTTTTTACTCTGGTCAGTATTTCTCTCTTTTTTTGATTTATTGAATATGTAGCTTATATTTAATAAAAAAATAAAAAAATAAAAAACTGAAATATTTTCATCATTATTTCTCAGGGGAAAACAAAGACGTTATTGATCTTTTGACCCCATAGTGTGATAATATACCCAGCTTGATGGGGTAAATTTGTTTAATGATAGAAAGATGATAAATAAATGCCCATAAAGTCAATCTCAACTTTTTAAGTCATAATTTCAACTTTTTGTTTCATAAATAAATGTAAGTGCAGCGATGTTCATAGCTTTATTATAGAATCATTTTGATTTAGCAAATCATAATTTCAGTGTTTAAATTCAAAATTGTGACTTTATAAGTCTGAATTTATACTTTTTATCTCATAATATTCGACTTTTTAAGTCATAATTTTCATTCTCATGATTATCCCTTTTAATGTCATAATTTTAACTTTTTATCTCATAATTATAACCAGTAAAAGGTATGTTTTTTTGTAGTTTTTTTTTCATGGCGCAAATGAACTTCCATACATGCCAAGCCAAGAAAATGATTCCAGATTTTTTTTTTTTTTTTTGTGAACTGTCCCTTTAAGAAAATGCGGTGCTACTAAAGCTATTAATGTAAGTTATTCTCTTACCCAATAAGTGATGTCATGAAGTTAATTCTGGGCCAGTGACATTTAACATTATTAACCCAAAAAGGAAATAAAGCACCATGAAACAAACAAGAAGCTCTTAAGATCAGAAGAAGAGGGGATGTGCGGGGAGGAGGTAAACAGGACATTATTTAGCCCTAAAATATTCCCCGAAATCCCATCTGGAAGTAATTAATGGACAGTGTACAAGAGCCAGCCTTAAAAGATTTCAAATATTTGCTGAAGTGCCCCCTTGTTCCTAATTATATCTCACTGGCTGCCTCCCTCATTATTTAGAACTGCCCACTATGAAGGAAAAACCACAAGTGAAAGTGAATGCGGCCCCTCCCCGGGGGCCCCCTGCCCGGGCCCCGTTCAAACAGCATCAAGCTAATGCTTAATGGCAGATCCTGAATGAGTCACTGTGCTGGAATAAAAGTCATTAATGAGGTAATTTTATTAACTGTGTTTGCTCGCCACGAAAGAGCGGTAGGGGAAAACGTCCAGCGACGTTGAAGGAAATTAGGGTTTCACTCCGCGCTAATTAATGCCTTTAAGAGATTAAATGCAAGCGGCAAATTAACTGCCCCAAAAACCTTCATTGAGGGGACGAAATACATTGTTGCCCTCCCATGTAATTACAGGACAGTGCAAATTCAATTTTAATGAGGCGAAAGCCACTCCTTCAGCTCATTTTTTCCCCTCTTCAATCCGCCCGAGAGAAAGAGAGCGCTAGTGAAAGCTTGCTCTTGTTGAGGCCTAAGTTAAAGGAAGCACCGGGAGGACAAAGGCCGATTGTGTGCAAGCCCAACGCTTTAGAAGCCCCAAACAGGTACAGGGCCTGAATAGCCCTCCTTCTGAGACTCCTGGGAGGCCTGGCTTCCCATCTCCACAACACTGGGCTCTTAGAGAGGTAGAGAAGGAGAAACAAGGTGAGGAGGGGACCTTCGGCTTCGGCTGAAAGGGCCCCGGTGCAGCGAGTGGGCCGCCGCAGCCTCCCTCCCGCTCTCGTCCAGTTATCTTTATACAGGTTTTGTCTCTTCTAATTGGAGCTGATGGGTGACTAATTGGTAGCTTTTTTACAAAGCGCGCTACTTAAGCCATGGCAGGCAGAGGGAGACAGCATGAGCGGAGTTAATGAGAGGTTTTACACAAATAAAGGTCTTAAACTAGGCCCTCGATCTTCGCGAGGGGGGCCGCAGAGGAAAGTTGAGGATATCCTTTTGTCGTAAATTTCTCTTCTTCTTCATCTTCTTTTTTTTTTTCTTCTTCCGTGCAGGTATCTGAAAAGGGGGGACATTCAAATGTGGAGGAGATGGCAAGCACTTGTGAGGATAAAGGAATCCATTCGATATTGTTTGGAAGCTTTGGTTTTCGTGTGTCTGTAAATAAGAGCAGGGCACGGCCTCTCCAGTGAATGCTCTTTAGTTCGGACAGATAATGAGAGAGCACTCTACACACACACACACAGGACTGTGTTGAGCCACTTTAAGGTAATGTTTGAGTGTTCAAAACACCATACACATGCACACACAAAGGGCACTATTGCTTTTTGTAGACACACACTCTCCAATACACTCGCATTTAAAATAGGTGCCACAAGATGTTGAAGATGTACTAACACTTCATTTAATTGGCACATATTTGAAAAAATACAAGTTTTCTTTTATTTATATTTCTTTTATAATCTAAAATAATAAATACAGAATATTTCTTATCCTTTACATATCAACTAACACTGTAACATTTCATTTAATTGGCATATATTTTAGAATGCTGTTCAATCAATATTTATGTGCTACTAAAATTAATATTTTGTAATTTTGTGAGTATAATTAGTAATATAATTTCATAATGGTATTAAGATTTTAATTATTGATTATTTTTTGTATGCATGTGTGTATATATATATATATATATATATATATACACACACACAAATGAAACCTTAATATTATGTATGTATGTGTGTGTGTGTGTGTGTGTGTGTAAAATTACTAATATAAATTCTGAATAATATTCAGATTTAAATTTGATTATTTAATTAATTAATTATTGATATTTTTTTGTATGCATACATATTTAAATTTATTTACATTTAAAAAGTATTTTATATATATATATATATATATATATTTAAAAAATATTAATATTATTTATGTATAGTCATATACATATTATATATATGTAACCATAAATACATAAAATAAAAAATAAAATATTAGATTATAAATATATATATTAAAAAAAAATATATATATATATATGTATGCGTTTACAAACACACACACACACACACAACCATACATACAAATATATAATTTTGTATCTATAAGTCATCTATAATGTTATTAAGAAAATCCACAAACGCATGCTGAATAATTTGATGTTCTGTTCATCAAAAAATCCTGAAACAAATGTCTCAGACATTTTAAGCATTGATAATAATAGGACTATTATTAAAAATCATCGCCAAGGACAGTTGATAATAACTGAGAAACAAATAAGCACATTAGAATGAAAATTCATCTTTGTATCACAGAAACAAAATATATTTTTAAATATATTTTTAAAAAAAAATTTTAGGTTGTAATGATGTTTCACAATATTTGTTATAGTGTGTTTCAAATGCAGTCTTGCTGACCATAATGAACTTCTATCAAAAAATGTATATTTCAAAAGTTTGAACAGTAGTGTTAATAATAGTAATAATAAACATAGTGCATAATATATATTAAACATAACAACTATCCACAGAGATTTCACAGACTCATGCAACATGTTTTATTTCATGATCTTTCAATAGGTTATCACTCAATAGTTAATAAGAAACTAATGATCAGCCTATTCATGACCTGATCTACACCATAAGCTCGCTCCAAATAGGCTCAAATCTTAATGTCTGTTCTATACTGCAATGAATAGACCATCTAGAGCTGAAGTGCTCACCACAGTGAAGTAAACTCCCTGCAGGTGAAGGATAATAAAATGCTACATGCTGCTTTTCTTCCGCGCCGCTGTTATTTACTTAGGTTTTGTTGTGGAAATACTTGTTGTTTTTTGTCTGTTTGCATTAGTTCGTGAATTCAATGCGAAAGACACACTGAATACAGAAAAGAGAACCCAGCTGAGAGGTGAGAAGCCATGCACAGCTGCTCTGTGTCCCTTATGACCCGAAAAGACCTTTTTATAATGCACAAAGAGCGCACACAATGAGTTCTGTTAGGAAACACTCGCTGCAGTAATTCACTTTCTCTTCCATATCGGGAGTTTTTATGACTCCTCTTGTCATGCTGCTTTATTTTACACGTAAAAACTGAGGCCTGTCCGCATCTGCTTCCCAAAAACAACTTTTCTTTGGCTGCATAATTAGCTGGCCAAATATTTGTGCTGACTAATTTGTCGAGGTATTCTCCTGATGCGTAATCCATTAGCTCCCATCAGGTGTCTTTGTCTCCAATCCAAATGAGCCATTTGCATTTTCTTTGTTATTTAAATCGTGCATTTCCTCCAAACTGTGAGAATTAACTTCCTAATGAACTTCACACAAAGGAGAAGGGACCTCAATTACAAACTCTCTCCTCGGGCTAAACTAATGATGCGAACAAGAGAGACACTTGTCATGATTAGGGGAGTATCGTGAGCTGGAGAATAGGCCACAGGAAGAGATCAGCTGGAGTGATGCTGATGCATTACTCACAAGCAGGCTTTCCAACAGCCTTTGCGTAACAAGGCACGACATGTCTGAGGATAAAGAGAGAGTTTCGGAAAAATGCAACGTGACATGGTTTTTTTAATCAAGGGATGAGTCCAAAAAAACTGGATTTTGACTTCGAAAACAAAATGTTTACATGTGGGCATAAATAGAATCATCATTTTTTTTTACAGTGAAGGTTGTAATTATTTGAATATGTAAAGAAAACCTGTATTTTGAAATGCTGTTGACAATTATTAGTTTTTTATATAGCCGGGCATATATAAACACCGTAAAAGAAAATCCCTACAGTGAAAAACAGACAGCTGTGGTTAACAGGTGTTGTGACATTTCATCCTACCCGGGCTTACTGCGCATGCGCACATCAATATTGCATTCAGAATTACGATATTTGCATTAACAGTAAGTGTAGGTTTAGGTTTGTTTGAGGTGTAGACAGGTAGCATTTTCTTATGTCAAATTGTACTACCTATTTTTTCATATGTAGCAAAATCTGATAAGGTAGGATGAATCGTTAGAACACCGGAATTCTGCTGTAAGAAATACGGTAAGAGCATTTTACAGTAAAATACCGACATTTCAATGATATGATGAAACAAAATGATATAATGTTATCATACCAACCTATTAAAGTACTTTGAAATACCCTGATAACCACTAAATGCAGGTGGTGATGAGAAAGTCACATGATGAACCAAAGCCTATCACAAGCAGCTTTTAAATTTGAACATATATTGAAGGTGCCTAGTGTCATTCGCACAATTACTAAACACCATCATGGTGAGACTCATTAAACTGAAATGTGTAATAAACATTAATTTAACAACATTACTTGTGACCATAATAAACCTAACTGGTAAGAAAAACTAAGAAGGATCATAGTGATTTTAACATAGGGAATTCTGGGAGCGTCAATTTACATTTTTTCCCAGTACATTTTACAGGAATTTACCGTTAACCATTTAACAGATTTTTACGTTTTTATCTGTTAAAATCACAATCATATATATATATGTGTGTGTGTCTGTGCGTGTGCATGTGTTATATATATATATTTTTATATGCATTACTTTAGTAATTATTTATATATATATTTTTCCTCTCATTTATATATATATATATATATATATATATGTGTGTGTGTGTGTGTGTGTGTGTGTGTGTATGTGTTATATTTATAATTTTTATTATTAGTAGTATTTTATTTTATTATTTTATTTTATTAATAATTGTATAATATATTTACTCTCTCTCTCTCTCTCTCTCTCTCTCTCTCTCTATATATATATATATATGTATATATGAGTGTGTGTGTGTGTGTATGTGTTATATTTTAAATTTTTATTATTAGTAGTATTTTATTTTATTATTTTATTTTATTAATAATTGTATAATATATATATATATATATATATATATATACTGTCTCTCTCTATATATATATACAGTATATATATTGGATGTGTAATTTTATTTTTTATTTAATTTAATTAATTTTTTTTTAATCTTACACTATTTTTAATACCCTATACTATAATAGAAACATAAACTGCCCTTGAATCCAAAAAGTGAAATGACCGCATGGTAAACTGCTAGTAAGTCAAACTAGTCTTAACATGGCAACTACATTTATGTAACTGGCTCCTGATTCCAATGGTTCTTTATTTGTCAAATACACATTTATTTGTCAGATATGGTGACTCTCTCTATCAATGCAAGTCTATGGAACTTTTTTTCCCAGTTTGCCATCACATCAGATCTCTTGTAAAATACAGTATATAGAACTTCTCTTTTAAACAAATCATGTGTTTTAAGGAAGCGTATCATTGCTGTTTGTAGAACAAATAGTGCAGGACAAGCTACACATGTATGTTTGACACTTCACATATATAATCCTTAAGTACGCAAAGTAACAAACAAAAGTACAAAGTATAAACGTGCGGCTTTAAGTAGTTTTCGATGGAGTTTAGCATGCTTTGCTGTGTCGTTATGTCTACTTTGATATGCAACAAAACACAAATGATACATCATGTAATCCATAGCCCCTCTCCTTTAGCCATGTCAGGGTCAGCTGATGTTAACCTCAGAGTGAGGTCAACCCCTCATTAGCCCTTAGTTATTAGCATAGAAAGTGAATGGCGGGGGATTATAACAGACCCCCCTCATGTCCTGCTGAGGGTTTGGGATCCCCCTATGAAAAAGACACCTTAGGAGCCGCTGCTCTCCATTGGTCTCTGATGGCTTCCATACGGTGCATGTGCTGACCTCAGAGCATTGGTCAGAATGACAGGGAGCTACCTGATGCAGCCCACAGTGAGAGGTCACGCCAACCATGCAATCTCATAAAGAGAGCACTCATTAAGACCTTAATTACAGGTTCACTAGCAGGAGAAGAGGACGTGCTGAGAGTCTTTTGTTCTGTCAATCAAGGTGTGTGTTCTGAGTCTTCTTATCCCAACATAACCTCCGGATCTTGTTAAATGTTTTGATATATAGCACTGCTTTACAATATTTATTGTTTAAAAAAAAAAAAAAAAGTTTGACTGTTAAAAATGTATATAACACAAAATTTATTTTATGTATTTACACACACAAATATAACTGTTTATTTAGTTCTATCTATCTATCTATCTCGATATTATTTAATATATGCATGCAGTCATTTATTTATTCATATATATATATATATATATACACACACACACATATGGCATGCCTATACACACATGTATAAAATATATATAATATAAAAACATATTCACATTATGATATTAACATTAGCTGCCAGAAATAAAATAAAATAAAATAAAATAAAATGTTGCTTTCAGAGCACTACGTTTTTAGAATTTTTTTGTTGTTGTTTGTTTTTTATTTTTTCCTGTTCCAAGATTTTTACATTAAAGGCTCATTTAAAGTAAAAATGTGGAGTCTACTTCTTTTTTTCTTCCTGATAAAATAGCTGAATGTATAATAATTTGTTATTTACAATCCAAATGTTAATTCTCTGTATAAAAAGCACGTCAAACCACAGTAACGTACTGCTATGTTATGACACGTCTTGTAGCAAGTCATCAGTACCTGAAAACGAGGCTCAAAGCGGTCCGCTTGTTAATGTGTCAATCAAGCGCTCCAGCCAATCAGAGAGCGCCCTGTTGGCCCTTCAGCGTTTCCAGTCATCCCGCCCCTCTCTGCGCTACGTCAGCACTCAGAGTCCAACATGGCGGTGCCCATAGCCAAGTGCCTGGCAGCTTATGCCTATTTATTACTAATATCTTTAATATTTCCGCACGTTTTCGCTGACAACGCTGCCGGGGACTCGCCACACCGGCGCTTTGAGTATAAATACAGTTTCAAAGGGCCACATCTGATACAGAGTGATGGAAGAATCCCTTTCTGGATTCATACTGGGAGTAAGTTTATAGATGGGTGTCTGCCTGTCCTCTCTCATCCATCTGTATCTCTGTCTGTCATTTGTCTTATCTGTGTTTAGTCCATGTAGTTACATGTAGCTGAAATTCCTCTTACATTTATGTGAAGTTGCGTTACAATGAACTGAATCAGTGATGCAGACATTATTGAATGAATTATGATAGATTGCATTTATTTTTACTGTAGGGTTGCTTGCAGTAATGCAAATTATGATGCTTTGTAGCATCTCTTGAAGTAGACAATGCCACATTATTTAAAAAATCAGTTCTGATGCGTTTGGTGCACTGCCAGCTGTGTTTTTATGGTGTGTTGAGAAATCAACAGCTGCTTTTGAATACATTTGATTAGTCATCAGATCCACATAATCATTTTCAATGCTTAATCTTGGTGACATTGTTAAAACTGTTATATATTAAACTTTTAATGCTGACATGGCACTAGTTTTCCTAAAGGGTTAAACCAATCTGTCTCGGCATGTGAGAAGAGCAAAGTTCAGCTCTGTTTTCCAATTCTGTTAAATAAACCGCACATATTAGCCTGCAGGAGCAATAAATGCTGTTTACGTAGTCCTTTATTGTTGTGATTTCTGTCAAGTTGTTCTGTTTGAATAGATTTAGCCTATGTCAACAGAGAAGTATGTTGTCAGGGAAGTTTCTACTCATAAACCTGGTATTGTGCCAGATATTACGCATGGGAGTGTGATAATGATGCGATTATGTAACATGAATCATTTCTATATTCTCTAAAGTAAGATATACCGATGGGCTTTCTTACCTCAGATCTTCATGCTTTTGAAAAACAACCCTTTAATTAAAAAAATTAATAAAATAATGCTGGGCAATGATAAATCGCATCCAAAATAAATGCGTACATTGTATACTTGTGTACTGTGTATGTTTTTTATTATGTATATATAAATACAACGCATGCATGTACATATTCAAGAAAAATGTTATGCTTAAATATTAAGTATTTTTATATATAATTTAAATATACACATGTACATTTTCAAAATATATACTGTATGTGTGTGTCTTTTATATATATATATATATATATATAATAAATATACACCATACACACACACACATATCTTAAAAACAAAAATTTGTTTACATCAAATTTAATTGCTCCATGAGCAGCAGCACATTCTTAATGTTATTATGAAATACAGTAGTTATTTATTTATGCATTTTTCCATTTCCTCCTTTTTTTTCCAGACGCCATTCCTAGTTCAGATCAGGTCCGAATCACCCCTTCTCTGCGGAGTCAGAAGGGTTCGGTATGGACAAAAAGCCCTGTAAGTTTTGAACACTGGGAGGCTGAGGTGGCTTTCCGTGTGTCCGGAAGAGGCCGAATGGGAGCAGATGGATTGGTAAGTAGAGGGAAAGAAATTAAATATTTATCTTTTCTATAATATTCATACGTTAGCCTTGTTTTTACATATATGGTTATAGGTATTTGTAAACATACAGAAACACAGGCACAAATTGTTATAGAGAGTGGAGGGTCATCTTGACCCTTTTAGGGCTATGACAGCCTTGAGCTGGTGTCACAGGTTAAATTTCAGGTGATCTTTTTTAGATAAAGTGTTACTAATATAACCCTTTTGAGTTGAGTTGAGCTTTTAAACATGTTTTTTTATAAATAAGTATTTTATGTTTTAAAGCTTATTTCTTCCATTTATCTTTCTAAATTCAGAAAAGTCATAATTGTTAGATGTAAACTTGCCATTGCAAGAATTATAAAATAAAATGGCACTAATATCTTGTTAATTTTATTCCTTGGCAGTAGTGCTGCACGATTAGTCATATCGCAATCGCGATGTCAGCCTGTGCGATTACATTACAGCAAATGTTGCGATTATATTACATAAACAAATGCATTCATGGACATAACAAGACATTAATTCTTGCATTCACATCAGACACGAATGAAGCATTAAGCTCGAGTGATTCACATGTTAAGTCAATGCAAAGACGCAATTAGACATCCTGCAGCGCAAATTAAGCGGTGCGTTAAACACAGCGGTTTTACACTGCACACATAAACAGTAGGGATGGCACAGTTCATGAAAAAAAACGAACCGTTCGGATCGCTTGTCTCGGTTCGGTGCATGCATGCGTCGCACGGTTTGACGGTTCATGACATGTACAATGTAGCCTTGTGCCCCGTATGTGACATCAGTGAATTGTGCTGTCTACGGTGTGGAGTGAGTACTGGAGGTCACAATACTGTACGTGCAGAAATGGCAAGTGGGACAGAAAAGGAAGGCTGCGCCAGCATCGTACAAATCTGGTGTGTGGGAACTAGGGTTGGGTCGATAGACGATGCCATCGCCCATCGCCGATGGCTGATAGACATCACGATGCTAAGCTGGCATCGCTATCCTCCGCCCTGCCGCAGCAACCAGCTCACGAAAAACACACTTAATCTATGGCGGCAAATCTATGTCATTAATAAGCGAGCGCAGCACTGATGCTGGCGAGCGCGGTAAATCATTTCCGCGAGAGGAAAACAGATGCACATGCGAAGAAAAGAGGCCCGCAAGCTCATTTCAAACCCTCGCGTACGCTTGATGTGTCATCCGTGCGCAATTCAAGCATTCGGACGCGATCATTCCTGCACTCGATCTTTCCTCACCTGCTCACGCGAACACTGCTATTTTTGTCAGTCGTGGGGCGGGCAGGCTTTGTGTGCTAAAAAGGCACATACATTCATGTAGATGGCAATACACGTTCTCTTTTTTTGCCAAATAAATGAAAAGCATGTTGAAATCATCATGTCTTTCCTCTTGCTGTATCAAAATCTCAACTAGCTTTCCTCAGAGATGTTCCCAATAATGTGCTTTAAGTCAAGTCAAATTCAGTTTATGCATGATTTGATGATATAACTATTTTAATACTGGATCCTAAATTGTGGATAATTAAGCTATATATCAATCATATGCTGAAGTACATTTCTGTTAAAGATTAAGAGAAAAAATAACGAGAACCGTACAGAACCGAAAACCGTGATACAAACCAAACCGTGGGTTTTGTGAACCGTGCCACCCCTAATACACAGCGCGGAAGCGGCGCGTATGCAGAGCAGTAGCAGTGTGCGCCAATTGTGCTTTAATACTGGCAGCTTGTTCTGCAGTAGACTATAGACAAGCATCTTTCCGTCGTATTTTCCAGTGTTCTTCTCCGAACACTGTGTGCCATGTGCTTTGATTTATGTCATTTCTCTGCACCTGCTACACGCTTCTGCGCCGCTCTTGTGCTCTCATCCGTTAATATGGGCGCGGAAAAAAATACGCGCTGCTTGCGTCCTGCTGACGCGTGCGGTGTGAAACCGGTGTAAACTCGACATGTTCAGATATAGCGAGATACATTCGCCAAAGTCACCTCAGGTGTGATCGCACTTTTAACAAAAAGGGATTGGAGAAAATGATTGGCACACTGGACAAGAGATACCAAGAGAAATCTACTAAGTATATGTTACATCCTGCTAAAATGATTTGGGACAACATGTACAAATGTAAAAATGGGTATTGGTTTTATTTATCTGTACTTTGGACTTTTTAATTAGATTTTAACGTTAATTTAATGTAATTTAATTCAGTAATGTAAAGATGTTGCTGTTATTTAATTTAGTACAATTTAGTTTTAATTAGTTGTTGCTAGATTGCACTGTATACTGTATCTCAGTTGAGAAATACAGATTTCAGCGTTATTAGTAATCTGTGTGTGCGTTTTCCTTGATAACAAGCAATTTGAGTCAAACCACTTATATATCGTATCGCAATTTTGACCTTAATAATCGCAATGTGACATTTTTCCCAAATCGTGCAGCCTTACTTGGCAGTAAGAAGCTTCCGTACCAATGCTGCATGCATTTTTCTGGATCCCTGTATTTTTCTAATAAACATCAAATTTGTGCATGGCCCAGCTGTGCAAGTCTTTAACTGATTGCAGTGAAGGACCAACATATGAAACAGAAACTGCAAAACTGTAAAGCAGAAGGCTAGTATGTCTACTTCCTGTGAAGTCAAATCTAGAGATCAGAAGATTACAGAGACTTAATGGTGGGGAACATTTTACTAACAGCAAAGAAATAAGCCAGTAACAGCTACTCACAACACCTGCGTACTCCTCATGCCTGGGCAACCACATAGAATGCCCATAGCATTGCGGCATCAGTTTTGCATTGGCGAACAAGTCCCGTTTCCTTTATAAGATGTGAAATTGTAGTTATTTCTTACTTTCATTGTTTTTAACAAAATATACGATTATAGGTATGGATGTCAGGCTATGACTAACTTTGTGCGGAAGCATTCCTGGGTGCTGCACAAAATCTGATTTTCTTGAATTGTTAGAAGTCATTAGGCTTAGGTATTTCATCTTATCACATGCATTTAGTTTTGCACAGAATAAGCCGCGTTATCAGGAGCAGCATCCATAGGTCAGCCTTGATAAATTCCCATTGTTCGGCATTTGCGGTGCAGAATGAGCAATTAAAAAGTAGTGTTGTACGAGTAACATGTGCTTTCTTTGAATTGCCCACAGTCCAGTGGAGCAGACCACACTGATCTCAAGCACCACTTACCAAATTACCCATGCTCACTGAAGAGAGCCTGATGTGTGTGTGTGTTTCTGTGCTCTGTAGGCTATATGGTTCACGGCCGGTCAAGGTCTGGAGGGTCCTGTGTACGGAGCCGCCGATCAGTGGAACGGCGTGGGAATATTCTTTGACTCTTTTGATAATGATGGAAAGGTGATTGCAAGTATCATTATTTAAAAAATGCATTTTATTAAATGTAATTTTTTTTTTTTTCAGATTTGATTATTTAGTATTATAATTTAAATGTATGAAAATAGTATACTTAAAAATTATTATACTATTATGGCTATAGCAAATATTAATGTTATCGGAATTGTTGTTGGTTGCACAAGACATGCACCAGTTACATTTTTGCTTACTAACACTAATATTAAAAAAGAAAACAAACAATATATTGACATTTAAATGCATTTTATATATAACATTTTTTACTTATCTAAGTAATATAATATATATTTTTTTAAACCTTTAAAAATTTGATATTTTATTAATCAGCCTAATATAATTTATTGTTATTATTTATTGTAACCTTAGAATGTATTGTAATTATTAGTTTTT
>JAUMHQ010000085.1:3991084-4036473 GCA_032361165.1 Enteromius paludinosus
AGAGCTCACATACAGTACTGTACAGTAATATTGATGTATCGAAACCGAACCATTACCGTGGCCAGAAAACCGTGATAAAAATCGAACCGTACCGTTGCATCCCTAATATACATAATAAATATGCACAGTATACAAATATATTGTCTAAACAAAAACTTTTATTTTGGATGCTATAAATCGTTTGACGGCACTAATTATAAGCATTTTTTTTTTATTTTCCCTCAATTCTCAACACATCCAAAGAACCGAACAGAAATGGATAAATATAAGTATAAAACAAACATGCATTATAGTGGCATTCAGTATAAAAAACATCCCTTCTAATCCCTAACCCTAAACCAATTTATTTAAATTAAAACTACTAAAAATTCCTAGCCAATAAAGTGTTTTTTGCCGAATATAATCTCTTAGTGAATCAACTACTTACTGGCCTTGACGCATTACACGCCTTTGCAAAAGACTGAACAACGCAACAGATTAGGTTTCGTCTCTAAACTTCCCGCTCGTTGTGTCTCTACATAAAGATCTAAAGATGTTCATTGTTTAATCCAGATTAAATACATTTGTTTGTTATTCTGTTTTGACCACTGTGTGTCAACATTGTTTGTTTGGGGTTTTTTTGTTCGAGAAAGGTTGTTTGTTTTCTTCCAGGTGTTTTTTGAAGCGAGGTGTAGACCAACAAGGATTAAAGCACAAAGACAAAATCAAACAATGAGGCTTTAGGATTAGACGCCAAAATACAGCATTTAAAACTCTTTAACTGTGCAAGAAGAGGATTAGCCCACAAAAGACAACTCCTTAACTTGTATGTATCCAAACTATAATGATTGTTAAACCGATTTTTACAAGAACACTTACTGACAGTTTTGTTGTTCAGGATTTAAGCAAGAGATTTGTTTGTAGCGGACGCGTTTAGATTAAGAGTGTGGTTTCAGAAGTGTCCGTTGTTTGAAGCGTTTAATAACCTAATTACTTCCTATATACTGAATTTTAACACAACATAAAAGCTTTATTCTGATCTATATTGAACCTTTTACAACATTTTGTCCATGTTGACAAGTAGCCGTTTTGTTTTGGGTTTTTTTACCTATAAAATATTTACTATTTAGAGAATATGCAAATATTGTAATCTCTATTGCTATTAGCAAAACATAATACAGCTGTCTTCATCCAAACTGCAAAATTGAGGCCACGTGATCATCCTATTGTCAGAAGGACATTGAAAAGATCTGTAATCTGTGTTGATTGTTCATTTAGACTAATCCTATTGCTCGTATCTAAACAGCAAATTGAGTAAAATTTCATTTTACTCATCTTAGCCCAATAAAATGACTTATCTGATGGGGAAAAGCGCCGCCTTCTGACATATAGGTCATTTGAAGTGGATAAAGATTACTGGGAGGGTTACTTAATGTTCACTTTTTGCCTCAAGGGAGATTTGTGTCTAATAATTTTTTTTTCTCCCATAAGAAGCAAATTTGATTTAGTTTAGGCTCCTTATGGGCCTCTGTTTGATGGATTATATGCGCATCTTTAAATATATCCATCATATAAGATCGGATACACGGTCTGCTTCTGATTGCTTTCTTGTCTTTGTAATTCCCCAAGGAGACTGTACTTATGACTTACCAAACGTTTTCATTTTCACCGTCCCCTCATATTTTAATCATCTTACAATTTTGAAGACGATATCTAAAGAAATGGGGGTTCAGGCACAGGATAATACGCGATCAGCAGAGAAATTATCTTAAATTTGAAGATGTGCTCCTGATTAAATGGTTAAACTGTACGCTGCTCTTTTTTAATATTCTGATCGTTAATAAAAAAAAACATACTATATATTAAAAGACAGTTCAGTCTGTGGCAATACATTTTTAATTAAATTAAGTATATTTAAAAACAAATCTTTCCATAGTTTTGAAGTATTTACTAGATTGTTGTTTAAACTCACAACAGTTATAAATGGATCTTCTTTTATGTATATATTTGTATAATATTCCATCTTTAATGGCATACTGCTTATAGCCAAATGAAAGTGTCCCCCAGAGGAAAGCTGTGGCATGGCCTGAATGGGTCTTTCTTAATCATCTGAAATATGTTTAAGAAAGGGACCATGTTTTTTAGGAAGATTAATTTAGCAATCATTGCTGCTTGAGCTGCGTGGTAATTTCATTTTTTCCATGAGGCTGAGGGATATATGGCCTTTTGGGAGAGTTAAGAGGAGGCTTAAAAGATTAGATTGGGACAATTCACTGTAATATTAAGATGGAGATTTTCTTGGCCGAAGACCTCGGGCACAGCAGTCATTTGCCAGTGTAATCAGGGACACCAGCGTTTGCATGCAGTTCTGTGAATGGACCACTAGAGGTGAGAGAGGCTCAAAACAGTTAGAACAGTCAGAACTGAACAGCAAGTGCACATGAATTTAGATTTTGTGGCGCATTGAGATATTTTGGTTAAATTTTCTTCCATGTTTTCAATGTTGTATCATATTGCATATTTGTTTTAATCATTTTATCATTTAAAGGTATTTTATAACTACTGTGTTGGTGATTTTTTTTTTTTTTAATGTAAGAAGTCTTATTGAAAGACATAATATTAATCTATTTCTCTACATTAGCACTCAAAACATGTACTTATCCATCGAAACATATTAAAAATGTCCGAATGTTGTTTGTCACGTTGGAGACTTATATGTATAATTGCTTATTAGTCTATTAGTTCCAAGGATTTGTGCGTGACATGCTTAAATCTTTTAATACTTTGAGTGAGGATGGGAAACGCAAATCATCTTTTTTTTCATGCTCATGTCTTCAATAGAGAAATAATGTCATGAAAGCCAAAATACATGAGCTTTGTCTTAGGAATCAGATCAGATATTCTAAGCTTAATGTTGTTTTATGCATTTAAAACATAGATTAAGTCTTGTGACACTTGGTCTCGGAGGAATTGATTGTTTGAGAAGATCCTCTTGTATGACATACCGTTCCCTCGTATGTAAACATGCAGAAAACAATCTGCATCTGGAAGCATCTGGCATGCAAAGTCTTGAAAATTTTAACTTTTCTTCTTGAATAGCCAATAGTATCCTACATGCTGTCTGAATGATGAGTGTTTTTGACAAAGTCTTTTTTAAATGGCAATCGAAGCACTGCAGTGATGTGTAATGTTGTGCTGTGGTTTGTAGGAACTCATTGTCAGGATCACTGAAGCAGCTGGCGACGGGACAGCAGCACGGTAACGCAGGCGGACTCGGATCATATGAGACAGTCCAGCATTTCAATGACATCAAGGAGCATCTGCACGTCGTCAAGAGAAACATCGAACACATAATTCAGAAAAATGTGGTAAGTTCAAATAGTCAAACCATTTTGTTTATGTTTTTGATAGAATGATAAATATTTATTGGTTATTGTAATAGCTAAAATTATGGTTATTTGAAATAAAATAGTTTAACTGAGGTAAAACAGAATATATACTTTTTTAAAGGTCATTCTTTTTCATTTTATTTTAAAATTATGCTCAAATTAAAGTAAAAAAAAAAAGAGGTAGACTTTACTAATAAAAAAAATAAAAAATTGAAAAGTTAAAATGAACATGAAAAAAAATATTGAGATTAGACTTTGAAATAAAAATTGTTTTAATGATGTGTGTGTGTATGTATGTATATATATATATATATTAAAAAAAATTAATATATATGTATATTAATTTTATTTATTTATTTATTTATTTTATATACGTTGCATTACATTTTATAGAGTCTCTCATAATTTTTATATAGAGTCTCTAGCCTTGATTTATATTGTATGCCATTAACCCTGCAACCCTTGTTGGTCATGATCCTTAGAATCCTGCAGAGAAAGTGAAATGTCCTGAATTTCCTCCTTTACCCACCTGCCTCTCTACCACACACTTTATGATCTTCATCGTCATTCAATCCCTCCTCTTCTTCGGCTACATTATGTACAAGTGAGTACATTTTTTTTATTCGTGTGAAGCTCTTTTAGTGGCGTGTAAATGGTAAAAGATTTTCTGATTTCCTTTCTGATCGGGTGCTTCATTGAGCTTCAGCTGTTGGCTTCCTGCATGGTTTCATCAGTACTTTTGTTAGTTTAAGTACTGGAATCTTTCCCAGTGTCTTTACATTTAAAGCTTTCTTGTTTAAACCATGAAAAAGCAAGATGGAAATGACTCAAGATGGACATTTTCTGTGCATGGAATGCAACCAAAATTAGGACTATTATTCAAAAAATGTATTTTTGAGAGTCATGATTTACTTTTTTCTCTTTTTTCTCTACTCCCAGGAGTCAACAGGAAGCAGCAGCTAAGAAGTTTTTTTGATGATTTGTAGCTCTTGGTAAACACAACACAACATGTAAATTGTCCATTTTTGTTAATTTCCAGTTTGTTTTCTGTTTGCAAACTGTAAATTATTATACTTGAAAACTGAAGTATTTTGTTTGAGTTTTTTTTTTTTTTTTTTTTTTTAATTTTTGATTTTAATTTGATCAGATTTGTACAGGGATGAATGACTGCTCTTTTTCAAGTGTGTGTGGCATTTGCAATGGAAGATTCATGAATATGATGTAATATATTCTTAAGAGATCTGACGTTATATATACTTTTCGATGCTGGTCCAGGAATCATTTCATAAACTCAATCAATGTACCAGGAGTGTTCTGAACTGTGGTTTAAGGTAAGGTAATTACAACAGGATCAAGTGTTTTAATGCATTCACTTAGGTAATAACTTTACAATAAGGCAGTTTTTTTTTTTCTAAAAGTGTTAAAGCTTTATTGTATTGGCAAAAGCAAGAACCTAAAGTTGTGAATGCTTATTTTGAATCTTTAAAAAAGAAACAAAAATGTATTTCCTTCTCAAACAATTTACATAAAACACAAATCAAACACTTTTTGTGTCTAGTTTTTATTAAAAAATGTTGTGTAAAAAAAAAAAATCTATATGTGTATATTTAAGTTAAACCGCAATGAAGTACATCAATCTACACCAATTTATTAAACAAATGATAAATGAGTGTAAAGTGTATAACGGTCAGCTCACAGTGTGTAAGTGAGTAGCAGGAGTGCGGCTGGAGGCTTTGAGCTCCTGGATTCAGATGTAACTCAGCCTGACAGGGCCGACCTCATGCGGGGGGTTATGTAAGAACCCCAGCCGTGAGCCATAGTGCTGCTGTATAGAAGCTTCTATGACCCGGGCCATTGTTAGGGATTAGATCAGAGACAGAGGGCTTTAACACACTTTCTCCACCTTTATTCAGCTCCAGTCATCACAAACAACTGATTGCATGTTGGTTTAAGCAATTCTGGTCAATAGTGAAACAACAGAGGTTAAAAATGAATTTAAAAAACAGGCTGATCAGTTTATGATATAGGATAAATGTTTTCTTATGGAAAATGTTCTTTGTAATAAGACTACTAGTGACTGGAATGATATGAAATGGAAATGATAAATAATTGAAATGTAGCTTTTCATACTTTTTTTCTGTGGTTCTTTAATAATTAATTATTTAATAATATAATTGTTAATTTTTAAACATTTGAATAAATGTTTCTTTTCATTTCTTTTTTGTTTGTATGTAAGCCATTGGAATCAAGAATATCATACATTTTTATGATGGCATAAAAAATATTTTGTTATAAATGTAGCTTTTTTTTTGTTTTGTTTTTTTGTTTTTTTTTTGTTATAAATGTTTTGGATTATTAAATAACTGTTTGCTTAAGCATCCTGACCAGCCTGTTTCGGGAAATGTTAAAAGTTCATATTTAATCTATTTTGTTTTTAAGGGATAAACGTTTTGTTTATGAGTGTTCTATTCTATTTTTTTCGTACCAGCCAGCTGAATATCACTGATATTATGTCAAGTGCTATGTGTTTAATTTAGTGTAGCAAATTTAGTGCTTGTAGTGCCACCGTAACTAATCCTCAAACCCTTATTCACATCATTTACCTTATGGTTTTAAAATGCAATACTATATCAATAATTAATTCTATAGACAAGAGTTACCGAAGTTCTGATCTGAGTGATTGTTTGGATGCCACAGGCCGTCAGTGTCCTCCTTACTAGGGTCCATTTGTGACCGTGCGCTGGGATATGCCGATGATAATCCAGCAGCCGTTTCCTCTCTCTGTCTCTGTTCGCTCTCAATCACTGCCCTGGCTTGATTGTGTACTCTCGCTCTCTCCCCACCCCCTCTGTTTTTTTTTTTTTCAAGGGATTACGCAGAGACATGTCGTGTACGTTTAGCACATCTGTCACTCCATCCCACCATGCTGTGCGATCAATCCAGCATGAGCCCAGGAGATGCAGTTGTGAAACATTTCACATGGCCTCCTCTACATTTTAATTACCTAGTTACTTAAGGACACTTTAGTTGTTGCGCCCTTTCAAGGCAGCCGTATTGTCACATGAGGTAAATTCAAATTTGAAGAACATCGTCCACAACAACTCGCTCTTAAAATGACCTTCCCTTCAGGAATAATAGTTTTCAGCATATTTATGTTTTCAATAGACCCATAATTGTGGGACTTTGGGGACATAATATTGTCCTTATTGCTTTAAATTACCTCACCTTGGACAGGCATTGTCAGCTTCAGTTTTGACAGTGTCAGAGATAATCGCCTCACAAAACCAGTTGTTTTGTTGGACAATAGTAAAAATACAATATGAATTGACCTGAGGTACTTGTCCACTGTGAATACCTTTTGGTAATTACATTGCGGGGTTTTTTTGTTTGTTTTTTACAAGGGTCATGGGAGTTCGAAGGAACCCTAGTTGATAGGTACACTACCTTAAGCTGGTTTAGGGTATTTTTACCATCAGACAATCATCGTTAGAGCTGTTAAGGTAAATAATCACCTCGCAAATCAATAATTGTTTGTAGGAAGGTAATTGCTACATAAATTGACTTTCTGCAATTTCGTTGAGTTTTAACAAAGGTCAAGTTTGTATGTACACTGTTTTAAGCTGTACCATATGGACATAAGGGAGATAATCGCCTCTAAATAATTTAATTAGTATTATTAATCAAATAAAACAACACTTTTCAGTAATTGTTGAGTTTATTTACAAGGCCCATGGGAGTTCAAAGGATTAAAGATGCTTAGTATGTGTGTGTATTGTACAAAGACTTGTGATGCTAATATGCTAAATGTTACGTTCATTAACAACTGAGCTATTCCTTGTCTGAACTGCTAATGCTAACAAATGATGGATGTCCTATGGTAAAAATTGCATTACACCACCTTCAGATTTTTTAGAATGATTTTTACCTCAGCAAAACAACTTCTATGCTAGTTTAACATATTTAAGTGCAAATTTGTGTGAGACAACATCCAAAATGGGATTATTGGAGTGTTTTTGCTGTATTTCCTGCTCATGTGCAATTGTTATGCTACATGCTAATATGCTAATTGCTGAGTTAATTAGCTGATAGCTGAGCTTCCTTGTTTAAACCATACGCTTTAAAAAAGTCCTGATGTAAAAACATTTAAAACTGGGATTGTGGTGTGTCACAGGACAATCACAAGCTGTGACATTGTGTAAGACCCGCCAAAAAAAAAACAGCTGAAACCAGCATAAGGTGATTAGCTGGTCTCCCAGCCCGGTCTTAGCAGGTTTAAGCTGGTCAGCAGGCTGGTTTTAGAGGGGTTTTAGCCACTTTCCAGCTGGCCAGGCTGGGAGACGTGCTGGAACCAACAGCTAAAACCAGCCTGACCGGCCTAAACCAGCTTAGACTGGTTTTAGCTGTTTTTTTTTGAAAAGATAGAGCTTTAAAATAATTATATTGAGAGTATGTTCAGTTCAGAGGACCTTTCATTTTAAACCAGTTAAAGACCAGCAATCTATCCCTTAAGAAAACTAACCATGCCCTGTTGAAAAAAAAAACTACATATGCTGGTTAGGATGCTGGGACGCTGGTTTAAGCTGGTTTAAGATCAAGACTTTTGCTGGTTTAAGATGGTCCTTTGCTGGTCTTAAGATGGTTGACCAGCTAAATCAGCCGAACAGCCGAATCTTTTCCAGGCAGGGAGGACACTTAGGCCCGGTCTCACAAACAGGGCTTAGCTTAAGCCAGGACTAGGTATTAGTTAAATTAAGATATTTAAGCATTTTTTACAAAAATGCCTTATAAGAAAATATTACAGGTGTGCATCTTAACACAGAACAATGACACTGACATGTTTTAAGATATGTCAGAGCAAGATAATTTCATCTGAAACAGCTCAAACATGCAATTTAGTCTGGGACTAGCTTAAGCCTTGTCTGTGAAACTGGGGGCTAGACCACCAGTTTAGTCCCACTAGAAGAACAGCTAACTATTTTTAACCACCAGAAATTCCTGGTAAGTTAAATATGTTGTATGTTATCTTATTTTTGTATGTTGGCATGTGTTTAAAATTGAACTGGAAATTAGGAGCAGGAGAACTAGCCCCAACTAAGCCTGGTTCTCCCAAGGTTTTTTCCCCATTCTCTCATGGATTGGGTTTTGGTTCCTTGCCACAGTCGCCTCTGGCTTGATTAGTTGGGGACACCTGATTTCCAGTGATTATCTTCATCTTGACTACAGAGACCGTCTCTGCATTGATAAATAAATAGTTTAATTCTCGTCATTATACGTTACCATCACTCTGTTCTCCTAGTTGATAATGTTCAGTGCTTTGCTACAATCTGTATTGTTAAAAGCGCTATATAAATAAAAGTGACTGGACTTGACTTGACATGTTGAGTAACCACTATCTATTTTTCTTCAGTTATCTCAGCAAGAATTGAAGAACTGCTGGAGCATCACCTGTTTGCAGGTAAATATAACGTACGAGTTCCTGTTCTTCATCTGTGGGACACATAAACAGTTTTGTATTCCCTTATCTTTGCTTCTCTGTGCTCACAAGGGTTAAATCGGTTACCGGTTGGTTGCGATGCATTGGTCAGTCCCTCATTAAGTAATGTGATTAGCAGTCAGTGGGTGGATGCAATAAACATGACGTCAACAACGGAGACTGCCCTAATCTACAAAACACAGATTTCATAGTTTTCAAGTTTTCTCCTACTATTTTTCTAATAGTTAAAACATCTGATTGATAAATGCATCGAGTTCTTTCACTTTTATTGTGTGGAAAAGGGAAAGCCACAGCCATCTGCCTCTCAGTGTAGATGGGCGCATCTTAATCCAGATTATGGCTGCAGCATAAACGTTTTTTTTCTTTTTTCTGGCCGCCATTACTAGTCAACAGTGTGTCCTTGATAACAGACAGGCAGGTCGGTTAGCCTAGCTCCAATTAGACCACCAAGAATCCATCTGAGGAACTTCTCTGGACTTTCACGGAAAGAGACCAGGAAATCCCAAATTGACATCAAGCTTGAGAATCCAGCAGGGTAAAAAATAATGGCATTTCTAATCAAAAGTATGGTTGGAAACCCACTGAAGGGAATGGGATTTGGAGGAGGAGAGGAAAAGGCTGAGGAGGAGACCCCCAAGGACCCTGCAGCGGCTGCTGGTATGACTAGAGAAGAATATGAGGAGTACCAGAAACAGCTAGTGGAGGAGAAGTAAGTAAAGTTTGGGCCCCTCAGGCCCTATTCGTGCTTACAGTACATACTTAGCATTTAATCACCTTGACAAAGTAAATAAAGAATCTTGCATATGCTGTCATACATATTAAGTTCTGTATTTATCTCTTTTTTTTTCTTTAGATTAATGCATTATTTATCTAGATCATCTAAAATAGCTTTTAGGTTCTGCTTCATTTTGTATCTTCCGTCCTTAAAGTTGATGCAACATCACATAAACACTGTAATACAAATAAAATCTGCAATGACGTCTATTCCAAAGGGATCTGCAGAGATTATCCGAGCGAGAGCATGATGTATACTGCATCGTAAAGGCATCTGATATTCTCCATTATGATGTATTCATGCAAACACCTGCATCTTAACCATCTGTAAAAACCTAACTCTTTGTGAAAAAGATGATAATGTCAGTGATTAAAGATGAACAGACTCCATGTTGGTATCAGAAAGTAAGCGTCAGGTGCTAGCTGCTAATCAGTCCTAAGAGCAGAGCTTAGCGTGGGTTATCCTGGCCTTGTTGATCTGGATAATGCTATTTTTAGAAGCAATCAAGGTAGAGAGTAACAAAATAAATGTATTGGAAAAAATGAAATGTATTTATTTCCAAGCCACAGTTGGCAGCCGTTTTGTTTGTTGTCAAAAAGACCTGAGATTTATTTATCAGTGTAACAATAGGGATCTGATTTAATTAAGCAATCCAAAAACAATATCTTGCAGTCTTCATAATTTAGTGTTGCTTATAGACAGTGAACATGATTACATAACCAGATTAGCGTGTGAAACAATACCGTAAATAAATTCCTCTGTGTTTATCATAAAAAGTACAGTGTATGCAAACTATAGTAAAAGACTATGTATCTTTTGAAAGAGATTTTCCAATCAGTAACTGCACAGGAAAAAGCATTTGAAGCATGCTAATCCCAAGATTTGATATTATTCATGTTCAAAAGAGATGAGAGAACTCACATCAGCAGGCTCACTTAAGTAGAAATATGCCTAGGTTAGAAACAGATGATTCCTGCAGTAAACATACATGTCTGCTGTGAGATTACATCTAAACATCTGAAGATCTTTGTGTTGCTTCAGATCAAACATCCATTTTATTTATTTAGTTGCTGCTGGTAAACTAGCTAAGAGCTTTGCTTCAAGTATAGCCACAGCACCGCCGGAACAATGCTATAAGCACCCTGAAGCTCTTTATCTGGAATTAAGCTGTAGTGCTAAACCTATCTTATTTTACTGCTTTGTGACGCATGGATTTTTAAAACAAACTGTTTGCGCAATGCATGTTTTCCACTGAATTATGCATGTTGTTGTTGTTTTTTGCAGATTTGCATGCACCCTGTGTTGCATAGATTAATTTTTTTACGATATATTAATATGCTGTGTTTTCGATAACGTGTTGCAAAAACATTTTTGATCCACAGAATGGAAAGAGATGCAGACTTCTTGCACAAGAAAGCAGAGAGGGCCACTCTGAGGGTTTGTCTACGAGAAAAATACAGACTTCCTAAAGTAAGAGCCGTTTGGCTTCATCTTCTCAACTACAAAAATCCGAAAAGTGAAACTTTCTTCAGAATTTCTAGTTTTTGGAAACCAACCATTCAAGTTTGGTGTCTTCTGTAACTTGTCTGCATATTTAGCACAACAACATCAACAACAAAAACAGTAAACAAATGGCAACAAAAAGATATTATTCCAGCCTTTCAGAAATCATTTTAATATTAAAATAATTAGTTGAAACCCTCTCTACCATTCCTAATTTGCTGTGGCTCTCACAATTTCACACACACACACACACACACACACACACATATATATTATATACAAATGCGTTTTCTCCCATATGGATGCTTTGTTTGGCTTTGAGTTCTTGGCACTTCTGATAAATAAGCTAACCAGATTAAGAGAGTAAACTGAGGTCTGCGCAAGCCTCCAAGAGTATTGGCTTTCCTCAACATCTGTTCGCCTTTTTACAGCTTCATTCTCTCTCTTAAATCCTTAATGCAATCATGAAGAAGACTAACATAATGTAATGTCCATGCCAGTGTAAACCTAGTCGGAAGTAACTAAAATGCACCAATGATCCACATTGATTTTTAGCGTGTATGAACATTAGAGGAACTTGGAAAATAACATGGTGTGTAATTTACCCCTCAGAGTGAGCAGGACGAGAACATGATCCAGATTGCAGGAGATGACGTGGACGTTCCCGAGGAGCTGCTGAAGATGGTGGATGAGGATGCCACGGAGGAGGAGGAGAAGGACTCCATCCTGGGGCAGATGCAGAACTTACAGAACATGGACATGGATCAGATAAAAGAGAAAGCCAGTGCTACACTGACAGAGATGAAGTCCAAGGCTGAGGAGAAGTGTTCTGTCATGTAGTGGTTTAGCAAACCAGGTCAGGTTTTTGATACGGTTTTGATACAAAAACCAGGTCAGGTTTTTGAAATACAGGACTTTTTTTTTTTTTTTTTTTTTTGACATGTCTTTAAATTGAATTTGAAAACATGTCAGAAGAAATCCCTCAAGTTCTACGTTCCCCAAAGCTGCAAGATTTGGGCTCTAGATCAGCTTTTCAGCTTCTCTTCCTTGGCTCCCAATTTCGCTGTAGGACTTTTTCTTTTGTATTTGTGATGCTGTAGTCCTCCTCCTCCTCCTCTTTTTTTTTTTTTTTTTTCGTGTGTGTGTGTGTTGTTACAATATAACCTGTAAATATATCTAACAAACATCTAACTTGAACCTGAGGCGGAGAAGCTTTGTTTAAATCCCCCTCCTGCTTTTTTGCACAAGGGATGAGATGAATGTTATGCTGTTATTTCTTGTTCATCACATATTGTAAAACTCATTAGGATTCTTTATGTATTAAGTTTTTATGTGAGGTAAATAGGCATGAATCGGATTGTAAACAGATTAAACACATGAATAAAACAGTCCATTAAAAAAACTGAGTCTGTCATGCATTTGTCATCAAAATAAGTACATGATTTTTTCTTGACCACAACAACTTGTTTTGTCAATGCTTTATGCCGTGTAGCTTTATATTTACAAGAAAACAACTAAATCCGGTAAAACACAAGGGTTTGCAAAACACAGTTTATTTAGCTACTCACATGAAAAGTTGTTACGACATGATGACTAATATCAAATGAATCTACAGTACATTCATGCTTATTGAAAAAGTAAGGCTTTGGATTTTTAATGGTTACTTGCTAATAGGTTCAACAGGAGTTAAATGCCTTCCCTAAACATTGTGTCTTCACATTATGTGACCTATATGTTGCTTCATTTGTATTTAGGCTAAACATAAACCAGAAAAGCTCATTTTAAAAAACTAAAATGTACAATAATATTAAATATAATCACTGAATGAATGAATGAATAGATCAAAATAGTGACTTCTTGTACACCACCTTGTATTTTGCCTTGTGTTTTTGGTTTTCAAGTATGTGTGTGTGTGCGTGTATCTTTGAATAAATCTGGAAATACCAACATTATCTGTTGTAATTAGGGAAAAGCCAAGCAGTTGAAAGGATTTGTGCTGTTTTGGATAGAGGGGGGAAAGTGTGTAATCCCCTCAAACCAGCGTGTGTCCTGAGGATTATCAGACTGCTGTCAATCTTTGTTCGGAGCTAATTACACGTATCCATTCAATATTGAGGAAGTTTGCAAATTCTTCCAATTAACTGCACCTCAATTGTAGGCAAGCTCTCAGGGGTCGCGCGCTTGCTGCTTGAGATCGTGTTTTGTTCATGTAACAAAATCCCCCAATGGCCGAAACCACTCCACGCTCGAAGTGTAGGCCTAAAGTAGCCCTTGGTGCTGTTTTATCGTTTTAGAGTTGTAATTAGTTAGTTAGGCAGCTTAAATGTTTGACCACCAAAACGTATGATCATGTGCCAATTTCCCAGTTTTAACTAGACTTATTCCGTTGATATAGCATGCGTTTTAATTCCATTCATTTCAGCGTCAGACTAAATAACATTTAATTTTCTCTTAGAAATTATGCATTAGCTTTTTAGTTTATTTTATTTATATGTAGGTCAATTTATTTATTTTGATATAGCTTAGCATAAGCCAATTTGTTACAACCCTTGTGTTAAAAGAAAACATATTTTGCTTAAATGTCTGTAAGTCGATACTAATTTTATTTTATTTTTAATCATCGCGCGGTTTCCAACTTTCATGTATAGGCCTAATACTTCCGTATTTAGTCGCAACGAATTAGTATGAAAATCTAAAACTGTGTAAAATAATTTATTTGAATTTTAAACCTTTTGTATCTATAGCCAATTTAATCCAACTAAGTAGATTTAGGCCTAGCCTGTGTGTCGGCAACTCTCACAAACGTGGTAAATGTAGTCATAAATATCATTATTGATTTTTTTATGATTATTATTATTATTTTGTCAAATGCTTCTTATTTCCAAACCGAGCCGTATGACACTTAAGGGAGCGATATGACTTTAATTTCATCTTAATTGTCAGAAAAAGCTTTTACATTTTTATTTTATTTTATTTTACAACTCTATATTTTTTTTCCCCCCATTTCCTTTTTTTAGCATTTATTTTTCTCAAAATAGTGTAGAATAGGCTAACATAATTTCGCGTACAGAGATCTTGATCTGTTCCGGCCCCAAAGATGTAATCCCAGCCCCAGTTCCTCTTATTTCTACAGGCCGTGGAGATCAAGACATCTGGAGTGGGAAAAGATGATTTAAGATTTATGTAAGGCGGTTTATAAAGCTGCCATTATGCCCACAAGGATCTCTGGGAGGAGTTAAATGCTCGGGACAATACTACATCCCTCACTCCGGCCAATCTGACGTTTCTTGACGTGTCGAAGGGGATGTCACTCACACAATAGAGTCCCGATCGAGGGGGATCCATAAAAGGCCCCTGGGGGCCACTGCATCCTCAGTGTGTGCAGGACCACTACTGGAGAAAGTTGCTTCAGCTGGGACAGCCTGGACTATTGGAAAGAGAGTGTGTTGCATAGGAAAACAGGGGGAATCCGTAGTGCTTTCTTTTTTTTCCCCCTGAAACTAAACGTTCGATGAGGCTTGTTGGATCTCAGTCACAAGACATGGAAGAGCGTCTCTCCCCTTCCGCGCGCTTGGTTCGCAGTCCAGGATCCCAAACGAGGATCCACAGCATTGAATCCATATTAGGATTTAAAGGAGAGAATCTCTTCCTCCCGGCGTTTTCTTATGGATCGGGGAAGCCGATCAAAGACACGGAGCATTTGTCTTCCCCCAAAAAGGATTCCAGTAACTCCAAAAACTTTGATGGTGAGTTAACAGCTCCGTAAAGTAGTTCAAAACTGGACGTTTCTGCAGCACTTTGTACTTTGTCATTTTATTTTTTAATCATGAATATGTACATAATGTACGTACAGAATAATAGGTCTATATGAAAGCGAAGTTTTTTTTTAAAGGGAAAAAAGGTAAAAGTATCACATTTCTATTTTATTTGAAAGAAGTATAAAATAATTAAATATGACGACGTCAAAATAAATGATGCTTTTCGGTATATGAATAACAGACTTTTTAGTGTTTTTATGTGATGTAAAAATAAAAATTACAATTGGCCTACGTGAATTTAAATTGAAATATAAACACCTTCTCAAGGAAAACTCTGCGTTATTTTTCTACAGGTGTCTGTAGATCCGCCGTCATGGTCAGTCCGGATCTGCCGGATGATGGTGGTAAATTTTCGGATGATGAAAATCCGAAGAAAAAGCACCGGCGGAACCGGACCACGTTTACCACCTTCCAGCTGCACGAGCTAGAGAGAGCGTTTGAGAAGTCGCATTATCCTGACGTGTACAGCAGAGAGGAGCTCGCGCTCAAGGTCAACCTGCCGGAGGTTCGCGTGCAGGTGAGCATCACACACCACACACATGATGGACCTTGAGAGTACTAATGACACTTGCTAGGAGCACTTTATTTAATAGATCAATGCTCAAAACCTTTCATCGTTGTTCCCTTCAGTTTGCAAAGTTAATAAAAAATATTTCTGTTTTCGTTTTATAAATAATAACAATAATAAAATAATAGACTAAAATAAATGCATTATCAACAACCAGGGCATTTAGTTCTTGAAAATGTATTTACGAATAGCAATTGTTTAAGAAATAACACAATTAAAAACTTTATTGTGAATTAAGTGAATTGTAAAAATTAAATCTTGTATTCCATTCATTTAAAGTAAAACTTGACAACTATAACAGAAAATTTAGCTTGATTTTATTGGGATATAATATTCAGATTTTAAACATTATAAATTAACTTTATAGTGACAACTGATAAAATGTGATAAATGTATTTAAAAGGTTTTGTAAATTATTAATTTATAATGTTGTAATATATTACTTGTAATACATGTAAAAAATAATTAATCTTGTACTCTTGAACTTATAACTTTTTCATCAGTGAAGGGTTTTTGCTAAAAATTGACCTCTTTTGCAAGTTTATTTGAAAGGTTTTGCGAATTATTAATTTGTAATATTGATATATGTTACTTGTAATATATGTAAAAAATAATACTTTGAACTTATATCAACATATTTTAACTTTTTCACTTTTTCATAATATATGTGTTTATGCTGTGTTTATTTATTCTGTTTATATTAAAACACACACATGCAGTATATATTTTGAAAGTATTTACATGTAAATGCATTTATATATTTATTGTCTTATATTTTATATATCTAAATATATTTAATATATAAACATAATGTAATTAAAGTACACAGTACATACAAATATATTATGTAAAGAAAAACTTTTATTTTGGATGCGATTATTCAAGATTAATCATTTGACAGCACTAATATATATATATATATATTTATTTATTTATTTATAAATAATACAGTTTAATCTGAACTTATATCTGCATATATAACTTTTTCACCAGTGTATTTGAAGGGTTTTTGCAAACATTTGAACTTTTTTGCAAGTTTTAAGGTTTTAGCTAATTTTAGATATGCACTCGTCTATATCTTCCCTCACAGTTAAACGTGTTACTTCTGCATTCTAAAAAAAATCCTTCCTATGTCAAATTGCAGGTTTGGTTCCAAAACCGCCGTGCAAAGTGGCGGCGTCAGGAGAAGCTGGAGGTGAGCTCCATCAAGCTGCAGGAGTCTTCCCTGCTGTCCATCCCCAGATCGGGGCCGCTGTCCCTGCCATTAGAGCCCTGGCTGACCGGACCCATCACCTCCTCCAGCTCTCCCCTGCAGTCCCTGCCCAGTTTCATCACCCCTCAGCAGGGAGTACCAGCCAGCTACACCCCTCCACAGTTCCTCAGCTCATCCACGCTCAACCACCCTCTGCCCCATATAGGAGCGGTGTGTCCCCCTCCACCCGCGTATCAGTGCTCGGGCTTTATGGATAAATTTACACTAGAAGAGGCAGATCCACGAAACACAAGTATCGCCTCGCTAAGAATGAAAGCGAAGGAACACATCCAGTCTATAGGGAAGACGTGGTAGACTGAGGAGGATGCTGGACTGAGACACTCAGAGACTTGTTTGCATCTCCTTTAACTTTCTAAATCAGACACTGTTTGAAGAGAAGTGGTTTTCACATCTGTTTGTGGTTCAGAAAACTCCCAGAGTTGTTCACTATGGATGACAAGCGTTGTAAAACAAATTCACTGTATATTACTGTCGTTTTTGTTTTGTTTGTTTGTTTGTTTTTTTTTCATTTAATAAAGCTTCCTTGCTAATTCAAATACGCAGCCAGACCTAATTCAACCCTTTTTTGCCAAAAAACTAAGAAAAAAACATTTAAAGCATTCAAAAAGAGAAACAAAAATGTTATTGCTGGACAAAGATTAATCCCGATTAATTAAAATAAATGTTTTTGTGTACATAATATATGTGTGTGTACTGTTATGTGTATATATAAGTATATATGTTAATAAATATATAATAAATATGTTATGCTTATATATTTAATATAGGCCTATAAAATATTTAAATAGAAATACATACATGTAAATATTTTCAATATATATACACTGGGTGTGTCTCTATAATAAACATACACAGTACATATATTATATAGCTAAACAAAAACTTGTGTTTTGAATGTGATTAATCACAATTAATCATTGCCCAGCACTAAAAATTATTTTAAAATGAACATATTTCAATTTATTTGAATCATATTGGCACTATTTAAAATCCTCATTGAGCAATAGTATTCAGTGCGAGCGATTGATTAGTTAATTGTTGTATGATGCCGATGATCACTTTCCATTCCATTTTGTTTTATGCTTTCACATTGTACAGATGAATTTTGTATTTTATAATAAAAACCAGTTTAGAAAAATGCCTTTCTCTAATAGTTCTTAATGCGTGGGCTATTTATCATGATTTATGACTAAATAATATATTCATAAAGCAAGGTTCCATAACTAAATCACACACATTCTTATATCCCGCTATCTTTTGTTTCTTTTTCCGCTATATTTAAAAAAAAAAATTCTATTATTTATTTCAGTATGCTATAAACTTCCATTGTATTTTTAAGATATCAAAAGAAACTGTTTTTGTTAATTCGATTTGTAATAAATACCTTCAGTATTTGAGAAAAATATATATTTATTTATGAATTATTACTGTTCACTTGCCAGGTTCTGCAGCGTTGCTCTTCTCCGGGATTATGCCGCCACCTAATGGTTGAATTTAGAATATTATTCTCTTGTAAAAACGGATCAGTCTTTACAATCTTCAAAATTTTAATGGTAAGTTAGTGGTGGATATTTAGGTTTCTGTGGGAGTTCCTATAGAGAACTATATAATTATCACCAACGCTAAACTAAATCTGAGGTCATTAAAAATTAAGAATTAAAACGAAATTCCAAAGCCAAGCTAAATACGTCTTTGTATAAACTTTTTCAGTTATATTTTGTGTAAATAAATAACTATTACTCTTAAAAAGAGAATTATTTTTCTACACACACAGTGTAAAATAAGACGTGTAAACCTTCTAAATAAAATACAGATTTGTTTTAAAATCCCTCATAAGATTAAAAATCATCAGATTATCTACATTTCACAATAACGTCATATAGGACCTGCAGACCTGTACCTGGCAGTTGCCATTTGTCCAGCACCAATGATGCAATTAGATTGAGACTGAAGGAGCTCACATTTCTATTATTGGTCGTTCGCGTGTGACAAATGAGGAAAGCAAACATCGGAAAGGAAACTGTGTGAACTAGATGAGCTTAACCAAATGAAAGTGCCTTCAATTGACATCTTTCATTGTTAGAAACATCAGTGTGTATAATTGGAGCCATTATTGCTCACGGACAGCTGAGTGCGGTGAGACAGCTAGACCATCAACAATTTCCTGCCGGTTGTCACAGACAATGTATAGAGGTTGTGATGTAGTTATTCAGACGGTCATTGGTGTGCGGTGAAGAGTTTTCCTGTCACCTGCCTGCCTTTGTTAAGTGACGGCTTGAATAATAAGCAGGTTATGGTCAGCCACCTCAAGAGATTGATCATAACCTGTAACAGATGCTTCCAGAATGAGACAGGGTCTTTTTACTCTCAGCATCAAATGCATCGAGATTACACATTAGACTGCAAGGAATTCATATGTTAATGTTTTCTGCAAGCCTCTGAAAAAAAGAGTGCTGTACGCTGTATGTGCAATGTATTTCCTGAACTGTCTAACTTCACAGACATAATTAACTGATTGTTTTTGTAACTTGTTTGCACTCAGAAAACCGTATATCAGATATTTAAACGAATGTGGTTTAAAATGCATGGCTTCCGCACGATAAGGGGACGATCTGGGGACACCAGAGTACATATTGTAAAAAGGGGCAATTTTAAATTCTGTTTCTTATAAACTCACAGCTTTTCACTTCACGAAAGCTGTTTAGTCTCTCATTCTGACGGCACCCATTCAGGATCCATTGGCGAGCAAGGGATGCAATGTTAAATAGCTGTTCTGATGTAGAAACAAAAATCATGCTAGACCTGAGAGCGAGTACATTTTCGTAACATTTTCATGATTAGGTGAACTATTCTTTTAATAGTCTTGTTCTAGTCAAGACAATTCAAATGCTATGCAAGCGAGCACACTGTTGTTTTTATAAACCACAGATAGCCCAACAAGTTAAAGTTTATTAAATATTAATCAATTGAACTGTGAATACAATGGTTACTATGGTGTCAGTTATCAAGATGAGGAATTCATTTATAAAACAATACCATAAAATATACAGAACGATGACACTCAGTTTATGTGTGTTTCTTTGTAGATATTGACGTACAAAAATATAACATGCTTATTTATATGTTGTTGAATCAAGGGGTTTGTATTCGCCAGTTGTCTAGTGAACTTCAAACCACAGTCTTTTGTCCCTTTGGTCCTCAGCTTTCGTTGTCGTCCTGCTTTAATAAAGCCTGTAACAAGACGTCCTCAGCCTGTATATGAAATATAACAAAGAGATATATTAATATGTAAGAATCAAAGAAAACTGACCTTAAATAAAATGTGCATCATCATTAGCTTACAAAAACTAGTACACTTAACTAAAACCACAAAGTGTTTTCAAATAAATTAAGCTTTTTATTTAAATAAAATGCTAAAAAAAAATGTAAAACTGAAATAAAAAACTATGTAAACATTATTCAAAGCTTTATAACAGTATCTCAAGGATACTACAAAAGGTAATACAAAATGTGTCTTGATTGTCATTTGTCTTGTGAAAAGTGATTCTTTATTTGCCCAAAAAATTGCAGAATAGTGTTGTGCTTACAAAATCGATCTGAACCGCTTATATGCCCCTCATACTGCATACATTTATGCATTAACATAACAATCATGTTAAGTACTTCTCTTACCAATTTGACTTGTCTGTCTCTCTCATGACCTTCCCCCCACTGACGTCTCTCTTTCAGCATGTGCTGGAGCAGTTTATAAGCATCGATCTCCTCTGTGCCCTCCAGCATGTTCTCCGGTGCCGTCCGTCCTCTCATAAGCACATGCAGGAGTGGAAGCAGCAGATGTTTGTTGTATCTTTCCAGCTGCTGATACTGATCTCGAGTCGTCATAGAGGTCTCATCGTCGCCTTCTGGATCATCAGGTCTGTCCTGCTCATCTGTGCTTTTCTTGCCCATCAAGTGCCCTAAAATAGATATACTGTAAGTCATGTTGGTCTTCTTTTTAAGTAAAATGCATGCTTTTAACTCAAATATGATATAAGTCGGACAGCATCTCCACACTTAAGACTTCAGGTCGCAAGCAAAGTCACAACAATGCATTGTAGATCTACCTAATACTGAAAAATCCTAAATACAGTCTGGTATTAATGTGCAAACAAAATACAATTTGAGCCAAAGTGATCCATCATTTCTTCTATTCACCATGTCACAAGCAACTGCTTTATAGCTGAACTGATACATTTTACCTGATTTTCTCTTTATTAACAAATAGCATCGTGCAAACACTCAAAAAGCCAGTTGCTTGTCAGGTGTTTTCTTCCAATTTAGACACCTTTCTCATTACACCCTACTTTCCCTCCTCAGAGTCAAAGCTTAAGTGACACTTGAGAGTCTTGCAATCACTTCAGATACATACTTAATGAATGTAGCCTACTCAATAGACCACTGGCACATTAAATCAAGTGGTCTAAACGGTTATAAATTGCTAGTGTGTATAAATTGCCTTATATTATTAAAAATGTATTTAACGTTCACAGCTTAGGTCCAGGAACAAAACCTTATTTTTCTCTGGACATCGAAAGTTCTAGATGTTCATATCACAGCTGTTGTTTTTCCAGCATTTTGTTAAAGGCACACACACAAATTGAATGCATTTAGTTTTTATACTTTTATTACTACCTGTTCATGCCGTAGCTGCTACGTCTTTAAATAGTACCTAGCCTATGATTTCATTCGTCAACAAGTTTTGTTGTTGCACGTTGACAAACAAAACTTCAATTTAAATTGTCTACCTTCATTATCTTTTAAGCATTTAATGGATATTCAAAAAAAAAACAATTTGAAAAGCATGCAAAAAATAAAATATGCACTGCTTAACAGCATATGCGTTTAAATATCGTTAAAAGTTACAAATCAATACAAGTGGGCTGTATAAAAGTAGACCCACAAATGTTTATAATTAGTAAATTAGAAAAAATAGGATCACTCACCAACAGCCCAGTGATTCCCGCGCGGATAAACTTTTCCAATTGGTTGTGCGTCTGATGCATAAACATCACACAGCACAACGAGCAGAACGATGGAAACGACTAATCTGTATCTCCATACGAGGCACATAACGAGTCCCTTCAGCTTCTTTGATCAGTACTCCTGTAATTGCTCGTGCTGTTATTGCTAGTAGAGGCCCGTGTAATGCTGCATATGGATAATCACTTCATTTATATACTCCCGTGACGATGACCACTTAATAAGTAAAAGAAAATGACGCGATAAGTTCGTGCGCTATTGAGGGAGACTGTCGTGCCAATGTCTGGATGACTCGTGTGGGGTGGTACGCTGAAAGTTTAATGCCCCCTCCCAGGGGTTCTGCGTCAGTATCCTGGTAGGTTAGGCTACTTGACATAAAAACACAAGAATGTCATGTTGAGCTAACCTGTCATTATCTCAGCCACGGGCTATTGTGTTTCCCAAGACAGATTCAATGTGAAATGTCATCAGTATTTCATTAGATGCAGGGTAAAAATAGCTTGTAATGGCTTCTTATTGTTTTCCCGTGCAGTTGGTGCAATAGAGCCCAATTCCTATATGGCATGAGTCAAGGGATAAAAACACAGAAAAAGCTCTCTCAGACTGGCCTTAACTGATTTAAAACGTCTCCTGGCCCAAGTAATGCTTCAGTTCATACCTCTTTAAAATCAGCTTAAATCATTTCCTCCTTTTTTTGTAGTTTTATTTGACCTTTGACCTATTTGACCTTTTATTTGAACTATATATATATATATATATATATGTGTGTGTGTGTGTTTATTTATATGCATATATTATTACTATTATTAGTGCTGTAATCTCATCTAGAATAATTTTTGCGTACTGTGCATGTTCATTGTGTACATATAAATACACACACATGCATGCATTTATCATAAAAAATAATTTTACCATATACTGTATGTATGTGTATTTATATATACATAATAAATATACCCAGAACACACACATATATTATGCACTATTTTGTATGCAATTTATCGTGATTAATCATTTAACAGCACTATATATATGATATATTTATACATTATATATATATATATATATATAAAACATAACAAGTATTTTGATTTAATTCAAAATAGCATAAGCTAGTCATTTAAACAAACATGAATATCTATACAAATAAAAACGTATTTTCTTCTAAGATTTATATGCATATAAACAAACACACAAACAACTCTTTCCATCAATGTCAATCAAGTGCTGGGTAAAGATGTATAACTGGGAGGAAAAATAACTTATTTTTTTCAGGATCACTTTGCATGTATCTGATATCAGCTGTTCATTTCACATCTCTCATCCAGCAAACAATGGCAGAATGGAAGTTCCTGCAAAGCCTATAAACAAACAAATGTCATGCCATTAAAAGCCTTTTATTCTTTATTTATTTATATGATCAATTAAACTATTTAAAACCCTAAAACTTAAATAGTTTTAACTACATGGTAAACAGCTCATTCAGTGGCGCTGAAGGAAAACATCATCCCTGGTAACCTCTGAAAAGCTTGTATTGTTCTGTAAATCGGAAAGAACAGATGGGCTTTGATGCTTGTGGCTTTACCTGCATGGAAAAATCAACAAGTGAACAATGTGTACATGCAGATAAAGCGATATGTGAGGGTTTTCCATGAATTTCTGTAGCTAATGATTATGCATGAGACATCTCATTGGGATAATCCAATTTAAAGATATAATATTTCAGGATAATGTGACCCAGCTGAAAGGACAAGACCTTGAAGGCACTGTCGGTTTTGTAAACAACACAAAGCAGAGCAGGTGACGTCAATTTCTCACGTCACCATCACAAATTAAGGCTTAAGTTTTTTAATTAAGTGTGAACGTCAAATGAGAAATTCATTTATAGCAATGACTAGAGTTAATTATTTGAAAACCTTGCAAAGCAAAGTCCCCATTCTGTTGTCGTTGTTGTTTTTTTAATTAACTGACATTTTGGCAGTTTTTAAGGTTTCCGAGCTATGGCCAAAAATGTTTGCACTGTAGCGCCCCTGTTGTGCCGATTGGCGAGGATCGAGGAACACTACCATCTGACCAAGTTTCAGCTCTCTAGCCCTTAGGGTTTGGGCTGCGCGATCAGTTTATCAATATTATTAATAATAATAATTTAAAAAATCCTAACAATTACAATAGGGTTTCAGGGCATGCAGCTAGATTGAAATGCAATTCCTGCTAATAAACAGGAGGGCAGTCATGGCCTAACGAATAGGGAGTTGGACTTGTAATCCAAAGGTCGTGGGTTCGAGTTCCAGGTCCGGCAGGGATTGTGCATAAATAACCAGAGCACTCTCTACCTTCAATACCATGACTGAGGTGAGACCCTTGAGCAAGGCATCAAGGATGAGACCCCAACTGCGCCGCAGCAATGGCTGCCCACTGCTCCGGGTGTGTGTTTACGTGTGTGTGCGTGGTTGTTCACTTCTCACTGCTGTGTGTGCACTAGGATGGGTTAAATGCAGAGCTCAAGTTCTTAGTATGGGAAACCATAGCTGGCCACATGTCTCGTCCTTTCCTAAACATAGAAAGATTTTCACCACTAGATGGAACTATTTGGTTTCATTTAAACCTTTTTCATTCTGAACACACACCGGTATCATCTGAGGACATGGACAAAATACAAAGATAAAACCTTTAGTATGACACTTTACCATATAAAGACAAACGCCCAGTCACCGTTTATATTCAAAATAAATTATAATAATTTCATCATATGAATAGCAAATGCATTTATTTTCAATAATGCATACATTGCTGCAGTCTCTATAGGCTGGAGGATGACAGTTGTTCAGAATGACAATTAAAATGATTGATTAAGATTAATAATCAATTACGATATTACTTTAAAAGTCCCGCCTAAGGCCCAGTACTTTTCCAGAACATGTTAAAGATGAAAAGGTCAGAAATGAGAAGATGTCAACACAACTCTACCCATTAAGACATCCAGGTCAAGTTTAATTTCATTCTGTCAAACACTCTAAAACACTAGTCTAAAAAAGACTTAGACTACTGCTGTCTGTTAGGGTTATATTTTGACAAAAAAATGAATCATAGGTAATATTCGTAATTTTTTTCACAGTTTAGTTTTTCCTTCTAAAAATGTTTCTCACAAACATGCAATTCACAATTATTTATGGACATAGTAATAATGTGTTTAGATTAGGTTACCATAGATTCCCTCTTCTAGCACAATGCTGCTGATGTGTGCGGCAAAGACTTCTGGGAATCAGGTTTGGTCCTATGAGAAGCTGAACTGGGTGGCTTGCCACTCATGCACCATGTATAGCCTACGTAAACTGCATGATGTTAAGAAACATGTAAACAGCTGCTGAATGTTATGATAAAGCCCTGATTTAAATGGGGCGCGTTTAAGTGTTAATTCCGACCTTGAAGATTATAAGGAGCGAATAGGCATCACCGCGGTGATTCATGGGTAAGTGTGGCTCAAAACCCAACAATCCAGAAACTTTCCATGGAAATGTTCAATCATTTAGCATGACGACGTTATTTAAATACGTAAGAACGTGTATTCATTGGTTGTTTTGAGAAAGAGATCAATGATATTTTGATCTCAAATCATATATCAGCCGAAGATTTTCTTTTCCAAGTGCGGTGAATGAATCGTTCTTTGAGTCGGATCTTTTTCAATGAATCTTTTGATAACGAATGGTTCACGAACTTGTGGTCCCAAAGAACTGAGAACAAAACAAAGTATTGTTGTAGCCTATTACTCAGTTATATTGTAATTATATCTGTTTAATAATAGCCGTAATATAACTGCTTGTATCACAGCTTGATAGACACATACAAAACAGTATTGGTTTTGTCTGTTATTATAAGGTGCAAAAACTATTTAGAATTAAGTGTAGTCTTCTGTGAATATTCTTTTGCAAATGCATTTTTGACGTGTACCTTAAATTATGGCTGTGGCTAAATGGAGGGCACATAAAAATAAAACGTTATTCAAAACCGTATGATGCATTTGCATCAAGATTCACTGAATAATTTTTGGACATAAGCTGTTCAAAAGAACCGAATCATGCCGTCGCGATACTCGCAAGGATTTGTGGGATTGTCAGTCACAGTCATGAAAAATCTCAGCGCGCGATATTAAAAGTATTTCGAAATATTGATTATATTACGCAAATGTTTGTTTCATACCGAAGCCTTTAAGAAATGTAAAGGCAGCCTTTGAGAGATCATTTCCAAAATGGGAAGAAAAGCCATTTTCAAAACCTTTATTAATTCGTTACTAAAAGCGAGTAAATTCCCCGCGCCTTGCGAGAACTCTACGGAGGCGTCAAGGAACGTTTTGAAACTCAAATGTAGCAATAATGTAGAAGCTGGTAGTATTATGACACGAGATGAGGAATCAATAGGACACAGGCAGTCATGTGACTGCGCTTACATCTCGGGGGGTGGGCAGCAGTCTCTCTATGTCTTCTGTATTCGGCAGGGGGAAAGCCATGCATTCTCGATCATTTTAGAGCTGTGCTGTCATTAGGGCTGCTTGCACCCATGAGCAACGTTTTGCAATGCTTTTTGACAGCTCTGCAATGTATTCCTGAGTCCCTCTTTCATGCATACTGATGATGTCTGTCATTCCAGGTTGGGCTGTTCATAGCTGAATTTGGTGGTGGTGCAGCAGCAAGAATCATGGCTGGCCTTCTTGCCTTTGATATTTGCCTTTGCTGCCCTGCTGAGAAGAAGAGCCCTCACGTGCAAGCTTTTAATTGAGACACAGCCCTTTCTTACAGTAACCCACAGGTAGGTCAGCATCTGTTCTTTGCTCTTTGAATGGGTCCTTCCGATAGCTGTCATTGTGGTAGGCCAGGAGGGTTGCTGATAATGGGGTGTAGTGGAGAGCATACATGCATTTATCGGCCGTGGCATTGCTGCCGTCATGGTTTTCTGATTTGGTGATTTTGCTCACTGTACTTTGAGTCTGTTGGTTTGTTGTGCAGTAGCTACATGCATTCTGCATTCATGTTCTTCTTATTGTAGAAGTCATTAGAAGCGAACCACTCAGTCCCTTATAAATGATTCAGAGGCCAGGGCTAAAGAAGCCTCATGTAGGCCACAGTGAACAACCTCCTATATATTATGCAATATAGTAGGAATATAACTTTGTAATTTTATTTGAACAACATAAAATCAAAATCGTCCATCATGTTGCTTGAACTGCAAATTGTGTGTGTATATGTGTATATATATTCAATAAAATGTAATATAATAAATATAATAAAATATATAGTTTATTTTATTTATTTATATATATACAGTATAGAGAGAGAGGGGCTATAATTAATTATAATTTTATATATAATAATTTATCAAAATGCTGTAGCTTTGCTCATTTTGTGAAACAACTTTACAGCTGATGACATCACGTAGGCCGTGCAGTGCTATTGGATAATGTTAACAAATAGCCAAACAACTATTTAGGCATTATGTTTTTGTAAAGTGGCGTTCGGTTTGGCAAAACACTGTAACTTGCTCATCCTGTGAAATGACTTCACTGCTGATGTCATCACGTAGACCACACAAGGCTATGGATAATACGACGCTATAGCCAGGCAACTATTTAGGCACTGTGTTTTGTAATTGCGCATTCGCTTTTCACAGTCCACTCAATTCCCAATGGATAAAATCTGACAGAATATTTTCAGAATATTGACAGAATATCAATTTCACATCAGATTAGAAAAGGACAATAGGTACAAAACAGAATCGGCTGTGTACTGATATGTGAGTTTATAAGTTCAAGGACTAGTTCGGCTGGTGTTGGAAATAGCATTTGATTGGTGTTGACTTGAGCATTTTTCTGCATTGTCAAGGTGTCTCCGTAGTCTCAGGAGTAGTTTGTTTGCTTGGTAAAGGCCAAATGACAGAAACAAGAACATCTACCCCCAGTTTCACAGACAAGATTAAGATTAAAATGTAAATCTGAGCTCTTTCAACTGATCTTAAAACATGTCAGGGCCTATGTTTTGCCTTAAGATGCACACAGTATTGTTTTTTACTATTGAATGTGCTTATTTTTATATTATCAGCATAGCAAATGGTGCCATCATTTAAGAGAACAACACCATGAGGCTTACACTAAAGTGTAAAAAATGCCACAAATATGCTTGATCGCTATTGGGCTGAATGTTTCTCTGTGCACCTACATACAAAAAAAACCCCGACACACATACATGATTTGATTTCAAGCTAGCCAACGCCATCATGGGCCTTTGTTCTTCCTGCTTGCAGTCTCTCTGCAAACGTCATTCCAGAAGATTCCCTTCTCCCCTTACACCCCTCCTTCCAGTCCCGTCTCATATTCCCTCATTTTTTTTTTCTCCACCTCTCCTTTCTGCTTGTTCCTCACTCTCTCTCTCCCCAGTTCTGTTTGTCTTCTTTGGCTGCAGCAGCTGCTTGCAGTCTTGAGCCAGAGAGTCTCATCCCCGCGTCCCCCTCCCCCCGACGAGTGCAGGCAAAGACAAAAGGCCAGGGCTGCTTGTCAGAACACTGCCCCCTTCCTCCCTGCGCTGCCGTGTGCATCTGCAGAGGAGAGAGTGACCTATAGAATGGGAACCAGCAGGCTCATAGTGAAGGGAGAGAAAAAAAAATCACACTCATACAGAATGGGGCCTGGCTGGACTGACATCTTGCATAAGCCTTTCCATGAAGATTCCCGGTAGTAGGGCCGAGGCGAAGCGGGGTAGGGCGAGAGCCTGCTTTTTCCCTGTTTGTGTGTCTCTGCGTGTGTGTTTTCTCTACGTGTCACGGCCTTTGTTTTCTCTCTCGTTTGGCAGAGACCGGACACAGTTGCCCAGGGCTGGAGGATTAGGGGACGAGCAGCTGATTTTAATTGAGAAAGAGCCGTGTTTCTCACCGGCTTTCGAGGGGAGGAAGCAGGGACACTGGCTAGAAGAGAGGAACAGGGACCATGGAGAGTGTGAGAGTGAGGGAGAGAGAGAGAGAGGGAGAGGGGAGGCAGAGAAGGAAGTAGAAGCAGTCCAGTGCTGCAGAATGGGGTAAAACCGAGAGGCACAATCAAAAAGAGGTCAGGTACCGAGCCTGTTTAAATTCTACTTACTATCTCTGTGTCTTGTTTTCTTCTGTCAGGAAACGGTGCTCATCTTGTGGTTTTGGTTTACACAGTGCTTGTGGTTTTCCTCTGGAATGTGCATCTGCTTTTTGGCTTTTCATTTTTCCTGCTCTCATCCATCCATCCATATAAACCAGCCTCTGGTGTGCATGTATTTTTCATAAACGTCCTCCACAGTCTGTTTTTCAGGCCTAGCGTTTGATTCGGCTCGGCAACGTCAACTACACACTCATTCTGAACACAAACCTCTTCGATAGTATCAGCACACACTCAAAGCAGGAATATTTTGCAGGGATATCGAAGATTTGATGAAGAAACGGCCAGCTTCTGTGTCTCCAGTGTGGCTGCACTGCAGCACACACATTATGCAGGGTGACCGGAACCGGCTGAAACCGGTTTGAGGCAGACGAGGAAGCTGGGAAACAATACAGTCACTGTGCTACAGGCAGATAGCCGACTGCTTCATGGCAGCCAAAATGGCAAAGGGGTCTTCAGGAGTGATGCGGCTCAGAGCAGAGACGTTAGAGAGACAGTCTTTGCGGCACCTCCAGACTGTTAAGCATGTCAGGGCCGGGCAGCAGCCATGAAAACTGAGCAGATATGGTGGCCGTGGGTCACCGTGTGCTGTTATTCATGGTGGTCACTGGCCAGAATGGTCTCTGGCATGCCTTTCCTCCTGGTGGATTGTTTCTGGAAGGGCCCTGCCTAGTGCAAAAAGTGGATTTTTTTCCCCCTCTGCTGTCAGGGAGGAAGGAGGAGGAGGGTGGTGGTGGTGGTGTTTTGTTGTGGAGGTGGTGAGAGGAAGGAAGAAAGGAAGGAAAGCAAGATTGTTTGCTCTAGTTGTCGGAACACCGAGGGTGAGGAGTGGCTCATTTGCATGTTTCCACTTCTATATGTTTGCATGTATGTGTTCTCTTTTATTACGTGTAATAATTTGTATTGTTCTGATAGTTGGGGTGCTGCGTCGTACACTGGCCTGATTTTAAAGGCCTCGGATAGAAACCCAAGAATCACAGTTGTTTTCCTGTGAATGACACACTCATTTGAAATCAGGCTGCTTGGCTGTAAATGTGTTTAGGCCCCATACTGGCTTCAACAGCTTAATGTCTTTCATTAAAATCCTCTTGTCCCTGTGCTATTTCTCTCATTCTTTTTCTGTCTTTTGTTTGCTGCTACTTCTCTGCTTACATGCCTTACCACATTGGCTCCATTGTGTGCGGGGAAGGCCGTCTTGGCCCTGCGCACCCTGTGCGTGCAGATGTTATTCGCTGTAATGGAGGCAGGGCTGCAGTGCTCTCCTCCATTTCAATAAAGGCAGCAGTAGCAGGAGCAATGGGGGGTGGCTAACCTTACTAGCACAACACAGCTTTATTTTCTTTGTGATGTTTTTTTTTTTCTCATAGCACTTTAAATATGCCAAAATAGATGATTTTCATATGTGATTTCTGAAATCTGTAATAATAATAATAAATAAATACGAAAATAAATAATTTTTACAAAAAATATTTCATAGCACTGTACATAATATTTGGTTGCAAAGATACCGTTTCTGTTTCTCTCCTTTTTAATGTTAGATTGTGGTCTACTGATAGACTGTTTACAGTATGCCATGTCCAAATAATTCACATGCATTTAACTAAATTTGTTTCTCCTGTGAGGATATTTTTATGGTACCTACAGGCAGGTTTAAATATAGCACACATTAGTCATTCACATAAAGAGGTTTCTACATTTTATTTTTTTCGGATCTTATGCAAAGTGAATTATGATCTTATATAGTGAGAGGATAAAGGCACGGAGGCTTGTTGGAGATCAGTGAGGATGAAAAAGAGAGTAGTCCAATTATATCAGGTGCATTTAAGAGTTCCGCCAACTGCTGCCTGTTTGACAGAATATTTAAAAAATGATGATAGTAAAAATGTTGTAGTTTTTTGCATTTTGGTGCATAGGATTTCAAAAGTTTTAATGACTTTAAGATATTAAGCACTGGTGTTACACATTATAGGTTGCATAGTCCACTTGAATCTAATAATTTGTATATGCTTTAAGCACTTCTTGTTGCTGTCTTTTGACTACAGTCAAATCAGGCCGTTTTTTTCCTTCTCAAATTGTAATGGAATGTCTTTTTCTCGTCTTTCTCAAAGGTGTTAAGCTCATTCTCATAAGACCATGGGCGACATGAAAACCCCAGACTTTGATGATCTGTTAGCGGCCTTTGACATTCCTGATATGGTTGATCCCAAGGCTGCCATTGAGTCTGGCCATGATGATCATGAGGGACAACTTAAACACAATGCCCACCATGAAGAGGACTCCCATGTCTCCTCTGGTCCAGATGTTGGAGTTAGTGTTATTGTTAAGAACGTCCGGAATTTTGATGCCACTGAACATCTCTCAGAGAAGGATGTTCATCCCACTGTCGGAAATGGACTGCACAATGGTTTCTTGCCCGTATCACCCAACAACAGATACAGCAAAGAGAATGACAAGCTTCAAAAAGGCGAAATCCATGGGATGGCAGGAAGCATATCCACATTTAACCAGTTCAGTCCCATCTCTAGTGCCGAAGAATTTGATGATGATGACAAAATTGAAGTAGATGACCCTGCCGACAACCAAGGTAATTTACAGTTTAGACCAAACCCTCTAACCGGTCTGAGTTCAAAGACAGAAGAGCCTCGTTCTCAGCACACCAAACCAGATGGTCCAACTAGGCCAAGAACAAATGGCAATTACAATAATTTAAAAGTTAAGAATGGTAGCGCAAATGGCACAACCCTATATGAATCTCAAAAACCAAGAAAGACTGAGGAACACTCCAAAGATAGAGCCCAAGAAGCAAAAGAGCCTGGAGAACCAGTCATTGAGTTGAATGTGACCAACCTCTCCCATGCCAAGGCCAAATCATCTGCAAAGCTCTCATCCTGCATTGCTGCAATTGCAGCACTTAGTGCAAAGAAAGCTAGTACAGAAGCAATATCTCCAGAATCCCTAGGCACACCCCGAGGTCCACCCAGAGAGGCTAAAGAGATCCCAAAGGTTACGGATAAATCACCAGAGCAGGAGTCAACTCTGGAGCTTGGCAAGAAGGTGCTCTCGAAACAACCTGAGAGTCCTTGCAGTGTTACCAGTGAAAGCGGCAGCAAAGAGTCTCCTACATCTCCAGCAGGATCTATACCAGTCATTCCCAAAGTCCGCATCAAAACAATCAAGACATCTTCAGGGCAGATCAAGAGGACAGTTACTAGAGTCCTGCCCGAGTTTGATCTTGAAGTCTTGAAGAAAGGTATCGATTCATCACCCAATGTCGTCTCTTCTCTGCTGTCATCTTCAACCTCGCCTTCTGTTTTCTCATCTCCCACGAGAACTTTGCCAACCACAGTAGTAGCAACATCTGGAGGCTCTGCCATTGAGGTAACTAAGCAAATGACCATCAAGCCCGTGGCCACTGCCTTCTTACCTGTCTCAGCCGTTAAGACGGCAGGCTCCCAAGTCATTAACCTAAAACTTGCCAACAATACGACTGTAAAGGCCACTGTCATACCAGCGGCATCTGTTCAGAGTGCCAGCAGTGCCATCCTTAAAGCTGCTAATGCCATTCAGCAACAAACTGTCATGGTGCCTGCTTCCAGCCTAACAAACACCAAACTTGTGCCAAAGACTGTCCACCTAACCAACTTAAATCTCTTGCCTCAGAATGCTTCGGCGGCCGAGCTCCACCAAGTCCTGACCAAGCCCCAACAAACCGTCAAGCAAGCTTTGTTGGGCCAACATCAACAGAAGAAAGTGTCTAGGGTCCAGGTCCTAACCAGCTCTCAGAGCTCAGTGGTAGAAGCCTTCAATAAAGTTTTGAGTAGCATTAACCCTGTGCCAGTTTATGTACCGAATCTCAGCCCTCCAGTTTCTGCCTGTATATCTTTACCATCCCGTGGGTACAAATGCTTGGAATGTGGTGATTCCTTTGCTCTGGAAAAAAGCCTCACTCAGCATTTCGACCGTAGAAGTGTCCGCATTGAGGTCACTTGCAACCACTGCGGCAAAAACCTAGTCTTCTACAACAAATGCAGCCTACTATCACATGCTAGGGGTCACAAAGACAAAGGGGTTGTCATGCAGTGTTCTCATCTCATCTTGAAGCCAATTCCAGCTGACCAGATGATCCTTGCGCCGTCAGTAACCTCCAGCCCTCCCACATCTATAGCTAATCTTGGATCCACCGTAGTAAACCCAACCACAGTAATCTCTGCACCCTCTTCGGCTCCTATTGTGGCTGCCATGCCTCTAGATAAGGATGTTTCCAAGGTCTGCAGATCAAGTCTGAAGTGCTTGGAATGTAATCAGACATTTCAGGAAGAGTCATCTCTTGCAATGCACTACCAGCAGGCTCCCGAATCTGGTGGACAGGTGGGTGCATGAATTAATTGTGATGTAAGAGTTAAAATGGTCATCAGATTTTTCCAGCATTGTAGTCGAGACCAGTTTATTTGAGACAAAGTCCAGGCTGAGACTAGAGCAAGTTGAGTTCAGGTAAAGACCAAGACCAAAAGAGGGTGATATTATAGCCCAGTCTCGAGTACTCTGGCTTCCTCTTTTATATACATAAGTAACATTTCATTAAAGATATTTCCAACAATTTGACTGTGCTTTTCCTTTAACTGAAACAGAAAACCTGCACCATTTGCCAAATGCTACTGCCAAACCAGTGCAGCTTTGCTTCTCATCAGCGGATCCATCAGCACAAGTCTCCATATATCTGCCCCGAATGTGGAGCTATCTGTCGATCGGTCCATTTTCAGTCTCATGTGACCAAGAACTGCCTGCACTACACACGCAGAGTGGGCTACCGGTTAGTACTTGAATTACTCACTATAACTGTCAAGGCCAAAAAGAAGCTGCATGCTTTCAAGAATTTTAATATAAATTAAATATTTAGTTATGCTAAATATTTTAACCTTACCCAGAGATCAGCAAAAATGTGTAGTTATCTTCACTTACCACTAGGGGTGTAACAAAACACCAAGCCACGACATAACAGATCACAGTTCAATAAAAAAAATAAAAAATGACAACATGCATTGTGGATATAAAAAAATGAGTGTGATATATTGTATCATATCATATAAGTATTGTGAGAATTTCGAATCACGACATTCTGTGATAAGTGTATCCACCTCTGCTGACCTCAGTCTCTGTTCTTATTTCTGAGTAGACATAAAAGCTTCTATTTATGCATAAAACGTGCATTGAAATACGAAATGTGCCTAAGTGTTTAATTGGTTTTGAGTGGAACATGAATTGAGGGCTTGTCATGCTTTCAAAACGGCAGTCATGGAGCTATTCACTGTTATTATCCTGCTATTCGCCCATGATTGATGCCACATTAAAGGTGACTGGCATCGATTACGGAAACAAAAAAGAGGGTTCGGTTAGATTCAAGACTAACACTTTCACTTTTCGTCTTTTTTAGCTGTGTTCACTGTAGTGTCATCTTCGCTGATGTTGCTGCTCTCAAGTCACACATTCAGGGATCCCACTGTGAAATCTTCTACAAATGCCCCATCTGCCCCATGGCTTTTAAATCGGCCCCTGGTACACATTCCCATGCCTACACCCAGCATCCAGGAGTTAAAATTGGAGAGCCTAAGTGAGTCTTTTCTTCTGAATTAATAAAATAGTGTCTGTGTGATATCAGATTTCTGTTATTCTTTCTCATTGTTTTAAAGGTTTAAAATGATTTTTGAGTAACCATATGATTAACTAAGCTATACTGAACAAATAGCCATTCATTATACCAAAATGAATCCATCTGGGTCATCAGATCCTATATTCTATTTATTGTTACCAAGTGAGTAAATAGATAGACGTGAAATATTGATTTGAGTTGAAGTAATTGTATTATGTGAGACGAAATACTGTGACATGCAGCTCGCACAGCTATGTTTTTCTGGGGAAAACGTTTAGTTATACAGTAGAGCAGTCATTATACAAGAATCTCTGACTTCAGAGTATTTCATAGAGCTGTGTAATAAAGTTTATTGTAGATGTTACTAATGGGAATTTATGTTTTTCATTCAAATAAATGCAAATGCACGCTTTGTGCTAAACGCTGCCATCTTTATAACAAAACAAGCTTGCAGTAATTCTTAGTAGTAGAATGGAGGGAAACTCAATAGGTGTGTCAAACCTGTTCCTTTAGTACTCATACGCCACTGACCTTTTCAGTTGCAGAAAGAAATTATGCACGGTGGCTTTAATTAATGTGTCCCCTCTTTGAACCCCGACCACCTCCTAGAAAGCCTGTCGTGTTCATCAGCACTTGTTAATGAAAAGGGCAGATGGTTTGTTTGCACTTCCTGTGTTACCTGTTAACCATGTTGGAAATTTGATCCGCTAGCTTACTGACAAGCGTTTAATGCAGATTTTTGACACACAAATGAGCTGACAAGTGGCACTTTCAACAGTCACGATTCCTTCAACACAACAGTAGATTTACTCTAGAGAGAGAAAGAAAATTTTGGTTTTGTTCAGCCAGAGCTACTGAACCTTGTAATGAGAAGCTGGAATGAACACCTACACAAGCAAAAACAAGCAATGAAGCATTTTGTGAAATACTCTCTTCACTGGTGTTGTTTTGCAGGCTGATCTACAAGTGCTCCATGTGTGACACCGTTTTTACCCAGCAGACTTTGCTCTATACGCACTTTGACCAGCACATATCCAGTCAGAAAGTGTCTGTCTTCAAGTGCCCGGACTGTTCGATGCACTACGCCCAAAAGCAGCTCATGCTGGATCATATTAAAGTAAGGGAATAAATGAGTGATCTCCAGTGAAAAACGTTGTGATTAAAATGCGTAAAAAGAAATGAAACAAAAACTTTTATTCTGTTTGCAATTAATCACAATTAATTGCCCTAATGTGACATTTTTTCTTATTATTAATTACTATTTATTCATATTTTAATTATTTCTTTAAAGTCCATGCACGGCATCTTGAAGACCATCGAGGGCCCTCCAAACCTGGGCATCAATCTCCCTCTCAGCTCCAAACCTACTAATTCCATGAGCCCGAATAACAACAATAAAGAGGCCGTCTCTATCAGCAACCTCGAGAAAGGAGAAAGGAAGCCAACATCCCCAACAAAAAAGAATAGTAATGGGACAGACCTTCCCAAAAAAGCCTCGCTGTCCATCTCCTGCCCTGGCTGGACCTGCAGGGAGTGCGACCGCTTGTTTACACAGAGAGAGGTGTTCATCGCTCACATGAAAAGAGAGCATGGGAAGGTACATACAGCTGTTTTAGTTCTTATAGGTTTTAGAGTCTCATGAGTGAGACCCGGGGGTGTAGGGCGCATTATGAACCGCACTCTATTCACTTACATTACTGCAGATTGAAGGGCATGACTATAATTAATCCTTTTCTTTCTGCTACACCAGCAACTGAAAAAGCATCCATGTCGACAGTGTGAAAAGTCCTTCAGTTCCTCTCACAGTTTATGTAGACACAATCGAATCAAACACAAGGGCCTACGGAAAGTCTACTCATGTCCGTGAGTATCATGTGTTTCTAGACCCATCGGAATTTGCATTTGTTTCATCTGTACTTGTGAATTCAATACAAGGTTCCTCACTTCCGCATTTTCAAGCTTAAAGGGGCCATGAACTGAGAAATCAAACTTCTTTTGATATATAAGAGGTCCTAGTACTGTAAAACATCCTGCATGTTTCTCAGCTCAAAAACAACTTTGTGGATTGTGCCACTTCTTGATGTAACAGTGTAACGAAACAACTTAAAGCTGTGCAAAGAAACCAAACATTTAAAACAGAAAATAGCCTATTGCTTCTAAATGATGTATTTGATGTAAAACTCTTGATAAAATTATAAGAGGACCTGAGAGGACAGTACAAAATAAGACAAAAGGAAGTTTATGACCCCTTTAAAGGCCTGTTCACACCAAGCACGATTACAATGAAGATAACTATATTTGAGTATACACCAGCAAACAATATTGTCTTCCAACAGTATCCTTTCTCTGTCCTTCGTTATCGTTATAGTTGTGATGTGGCCGCTGCTATTCCTTAACATTTAGAACGATTTTTAGAACTATATCTTTATTGTTGTCATTATCGTGCTTGGTGGACAGGGCTCAAGACACTGAAGCTAATCAGAAACAGTTACAAGTTTCAAACGCGTCTCTCTTGGGTTTCCTCAGACACTGCCCAGAACCCAGTCGCACTTTCACCAAAAGACTGCTGCTAGAGAAACACGTTCAGTTGATGCATGGCATCAAAGACACAGAGGCCAAGCTTCCGGTGGATTCCAGCAGTGCAGAAGCCACCCCGGACAAAGAGCAGGTAACCAAAAGATTGTCTGGTTCTTTTGCAAGGGCATTAGACAGAAGTACATAACCGTTCAAAGTCTGGAGTCGGTACAATTTCAATTTCAATTTATTCATTTTTTTTGGGAGATCTTATGCTCCTTAAGGTTGCATTTATTGGATTAAAATACATAAAAAATGGTGGTATTGTGGAATATTATTATAATTTAAAAGAATTGCAGAGGACAAACTCCTAGTATGGGAAACCATTAGGGATGCTCATTTTAACCGTTGCAGTTTAACCGATTAAAACAATCAGTTAAACTGTTTAAAAGGTCATTTTATTTATCAGTATTTTACCTACTCATAGTCTATATAAAATTGTGAAAAAATCGCATTTTATTGGCCACATTCACATAGCAGCAGAATACAGTTGTTGAGTACAGGGAGTGACAACCGCGTTCTGTAACGGAACCCCCCGAAAATGTTCAGGACTCGCGTTCGCGGAACACACGCACTGTGTGAATGGAACAGGAACGCGCGCTCTGCTGCACAAACGCGCTTCTAGCGGGTGTTACGTGTTTTTATGTGTGTTTTGGGTAACTTCTAGTGATGGAGAAATGAGCTGCGTGTCATCTGAAAGTGTTATTAGATCTCCTCAGTTTTCCGTGATTCATATGCTCCGCACTAGAGGGCTGCATCGGGATTGGGACCCATCGCAAATCTCGCGGGAGCGGGCGGTTTGAAATTTGCTGCGGGCGGGAATGGGCGGCTAAAAAAGAACACTGCGGGATCGGGAGGTAGTCTATAGCGACATGATGTCATTGTCAACATGATAACCCAGACAGCGCGCTTCCAGGATGGAAGTATAACAAAAAGCGCTTCCCAGCGCTATCAAACCTGGTATGTTTCATCATTAGTATCCCCGCATCCAGTGCGCCTTTTTTAAAAGAATTTGCGCCCGGCTTGGTAATAGATAACAGGGCTCGAGCACACTGAGTAAATACTTGAACCCCTCGTTATCGACATCCGAAAATGGTCGCATATCTATGGCGGCAAATCGATGCCAATAATACACGAGCGCACCACTTAGTGCTGGGCGATATGACGATATATATCGTGGAGTCGCAACGAACTGAAACTGCTATGCAGGCAGCAGAAGTACTTTTTACCAAAATGTGGGAACGTGTATACAACCTTATGAAGGTGTTGTCTTTTGTACTAAGAGACATAAATATATTGCTTATTATTTTTTGTGTTTTTCAAGACAATTAGATATTTAATTGATTGCTAATTACCTTCATCCAGTGCTCACTTAAAAGTTTATATTTAACTAACTTCAGAACAATAGTAATTGTAATCTGCCATGTACAGTTTAAAAAAATTACATTAAATATGAAATATTATTTATTTTATATTAAACTATATGAGCCATTATCAGTTATCTGCCATAACATGACATTTTTGAAAGAAAAAAACGTCGTTTTGTATCTTAAGGTCCCCAGTCCCAAACGAAAGCTCCACTCAGAAGATGAAGATGCTGAGAGGGAAGAGGAAGTGCAGGAGCCCGGAGGAGAGGTGACTTCTACTCCGCGGTTTAAGAGCTCATCCTCACAGCCTCTAAAGAAGCTAAAGATCAACGTCTTCAAGACACACAAATGTGCAGTGTGTAGCTTCACCACCGAGGACATCGTGCGTTTCCACGAGCACATACCCCAGCACAAGACCGACATCTCATCCTACCAGTGCCGTGAATGCGGCCTGTGCTACACCTCGCACAACTCCCTTGCTCGACACCTGTTCATCGTGCACAAGCTGAAGGAGCCCCAAGGACTCGGGCGACACAACGAGCAACAAGAAAACACGCCCAACCCGGACGCCAACGACGGTATCCCGGATACCCAATGTAAAGTATGTTCAAAAGCATTTGAAACGGAGGGAGCCTTAAACACACACATGCGGACACACGGAATGGCCTTCATTAAGTCCAAACGACTGAGCGCAGCTGAGAAGTAAGAGCGAGGCAGTGCCCCCTAGTGGACGGATGCTGGTTTGCAAGGAATGATTTGTTTGGATCTTGTACGTATAGAAGCACTGACGTCATATTCCTTCACTCTGGCCTCTTTGTATGCTCATTTGGTGTGCATACGTATATATATATATATATATATATATATACATAAATATACATATATATACAAAATGTATAAATCGATACACACAGGATGTGTGTTTAAAGATGTGTAATATATTAAAAACTGATTTATGTGTATTTAATTATCTATGAGAACACATTTTGTATACTTTATGATGGATGTTTGTATGCGTGTCGGATAGATCTTTTTTATAGATACTTTTTATTTTCGATTTTAGACGGTTCTTGTTGTTTTCTCATGGGAGCAGATGGCTGTCTCTGTCTTGGGGTCCCAGTTTCCGACCTGCTGCTAAAAAATAAAAACAAAAAAAAGTGCACACAATGTCACAGTTAGAGACATTTCACACTCAAAAAGGACAATCAATCCGCAACCCTACAACGCGAGCGGGAATAGCGTCTCCTAAAGCAGCCGAAAATGGCGTTTGACTGAAGATTTGATTGTTGAATTGAGCCTAAAAGCTTTTTATGGTGCATTTCTGTTTAGTGAATTAGTCGTACGTTTAAAACTACTATAATTCAGCACTACGGAAGAACAAGACATGAAAGTAGGTCTTTATATATCTCAGCCACTGCCAAGAGGTCGTGTTGAATCAGTATGTGCTTCTCTTTAAGTTAAAGTACCGTCACGGTCGGACGATTCTCCTCACTTCATTTCTTCTCAGGCAGCTTGTTCCAAATCACAACTTGTTTGTTTGATTGCATTTGTGTTTTGGATTATTACCAGTGTTTCGACTTTAAACCTGTTATCAAAAATCGCACATTTCATTTTAAGGTACTTTGGGAAGCTTTTATTCGTTGTTTAAATCCCAAAACCCCTTTGCCCTGCAGATATGTGAAAGTACAAATGAAACAAATCAAATGTCAATTTAGCCTGTTTTATTTAAAACCAAAGTTCCTTACATATGAACTCCAAAGTAGGACGCTCCACTCATAATTGCGTGTTTTTAAAATCAGTAATGCGTAAGTGCTGGTATACTAAAGTGTGGTCAAGTGCCTCCGGCGCTCGAAAGCCAAACGTTGATTTCGTTTAGTTTTTTATTGGTTCGTTTATTTAGAGCAGCGTGTTATGGACAAGTCTCGAGGTTGGTGTTCCACTGACTCACATGCTGAGTGTGAAAAAGGGAAAAAAAAACTATAAATGAATGTTTTCTGTCAAAATGTGAAACAAGCTGTACAATTTTCTTTGCATTTTTTTTTTTTCCTCTCTAACCTATTGGTTTCAGCATTTCGTTTCGTGAGGAGCTCAATACTAGTTCTCGGTTTTTATTTGTCCTGGAAACTCTTTCTTTTCCTTGGGATAAAAGAGCACTGGGCGTATACGTGCATGAGAGAAGCCGTTCCCGGTGGTTGTTCTGTTTTATAGAATGTCTTGCTGATGTTCGGTAGACTTTGTTCTATGTTTGTGCATAAAGCGTTATCATTAATAAATGATACATACACAAATATCTAACTTGTCTAAACTGGTATGGAGTTTGTGTGCTGCAGCTCTCGCTTCGCCTCATTTTAATTAGCCTGAAAGCAATCTCCTTTCAGCTGCTGGTCTTGGTCGCCATGGTTACGGTGGAATTTAAAGTCAAGATTCTCAGAATAAGGGACTACTGTAATATGCAGCGATGTGATTGGTGCATTCATGGTGACAATAGTGGCAGTGACTTTAAATTTGTAATGAATCATTATAAATCTGAGGCTATTATGGTGGTGGATGTTACAGAAAATATCTTAGTTTTAACATTTTATGTTAAAATTCCTCTCTTTCCTTGTAAAAAAGTGCTAAATGCAAGTCTTTTTGCCTAATATCTTGCCAGATATTTATCTTTCTCAGACTAAAAAGTGATTCAAATCGCGTAGCACAAATAATTTGGTCATGTTTTTCAAAGTCTGATAAATTGATATCAGACTGTATAATTCTGCCCAGAGCAGAGGCCTGATAGGACCACATTCACAAAACAAATCTAGTGTTGGGTTGTTTATTGGCCTCACTGAGGTAAAAGGCTGACTGTGTTAGGTTTGAGTGTGTGATGAGCAGACTATCATCCGAGCGTGGCGTTTTGATTTCCATGGTCATTTTGGATGGTGGGAGAGTATGACAGGTCACATGTCTAACTCTCATGTGTCCTGCTCTCGTAATATTTAAACCAGTGAAACACTCAAAAATGAAACACTGTATAAGATGCTACGGTTAACATGGAGTGCTGTTGCTCTGATGTACCTGTTGGTTTGGCACGCTGCATGGGCTTGGAACGTGTCGCTAAAATGCAATGAGGACACAACGGCGTTCCTTAGGGAATTACAGAAGGAGACTCCAAGCAAATACGCGGTCTTGAGTAAGTAATAATGCCAGATTTTACTAAAGCACTATTTTATGTGTATGCATAAATGGGGGTAATGTTTTCTAATTGTGGATTAATAAAAAAGTCAAGTCATTTTTATTGAACAATATGAATGATATTTGAAATGTGTTCAAATTATTTTTATCTTGTGTATAATTTTATTTAATTATATTGTTTTCCATATGCATGCAGTACATACACGTACACATTCATTTACATGTCATTTACATTCTAAAAAACATTTTTTCATATAATTTTAATATTTTATTTATTATTTTTTGATCATGTATATATACACACACACACACAAATTATTGTTGTATTTTTTGTTTATTTACGAGTTTATTTTATTTTCCTTAATTTGAACATTTAATATGCAGTTCTAATATTAAGCACATCATTTATAATCAAAAATTTTTTTTTATATATATTTGAATATTATTTGTATTTATCTTTTTTATCTGTATTTTCCATCATTGTTTTTATTATTGATTTCTAAGATTTGAAAATGTCAAATATATTGGTGCTGTTTACTTGTTTTTAACATTATGTGATATTTTATTTTACTTATTTTTATTTTTTTTTTTATATTATTACTTAATAATATTTCACGTGCTGTCAAACGATCAATCGCATCCAAAATGAAAGTTTTTCTTTATGTAATATATTTGTATGTGTTCTGTGTATATATCAATACAAACACATGCATGTATATACGGAATGAAAATATGTTATGTTTATATATTAAATATATTTAGATATAATATCAAATATAAGAAAATAAATATAAATGCATTTACATGTAAATACTTTGAAAATATATACTGTACGTGTGTGTTTTGATATATGCATAATAAACAAACACAGCATAAACACATATATTATGTAAAGAAAAACTTTTATTTTGGATGCGATTAATCGTTTGACAGCATTTTATAAATGTATTACTTCCTTGTGATTTAATTTCTACTCTCCTGCTCCACTTGTTGTTGTAGTGTATGATGCGTTTGGTAAGATTGGGAGCGATGTTAAAGGAGGGAACGTGAACAGACCCGGGTCTCTGAGAGAGTGTCTGTCTGTGGAGGGCCCGGAGTTTATGGGACAGTACTGCCAGGTGTTCCTCAAACAGGTATTCCCGTACAAACCATAAAAACAACTAAAGGGTGTGTTAATCCTTAATTTCCGAATAATGCAACTATTCTAATTAAATATCCAGATACTGCCTTGATTCGAAATGAAAGCGTGTTAGTTATTAGTTATTATAGTCAGGTGATATTATTTTGTTATGCAGGGCAGGGTGGAGTATTTTGTGGGTGTTTGCGTTCCAGACTCGTGTACAGAATCAGAAGTCCAGACGCTAGTTGTTTATGGTGAGTTAAATCATTATGTTTTACATTTATCTGATCCACACAGATAATCATTGCATTAGACAAATGTCTGAAACCTTTGAAATTTATTTGATAATTCAAAATAAATCTACTGTTCTTTGTAATATTTATGTGAGTTGTACAGTATGCGACATATTTGTGTTTGTGTTTGTGTCTGCAGATGCATTTGGTCAGAAACAAATCTCTTTACTTCCTTCTGTGCCTTCAATATTAATGTCGGATTCCACGCTTGGCGTATTCATGACTCAGTGCTTCAGTGGTTCCATTCATGCAGACCTGTCTGCCATAGTCTGCCTGTGAGTAACACACACACACACACACACACACACACACAAACGTTCAAAAACATGTGCACAACGTGTGGGTTCAAGCCTACAGTGGGTGCTTAATTAAACAAAGCCTGCTCGCTTTACATAGTCTTTATTGGGTATTTTTTAAGTAGAAGTACATTTTCTTTACTTATGGCACATGTACGCACATGCCACAGTGCTAGAGTGTTGTGTTTGTGGTTACCAGGGTGTTGCTAAGGTGTCCTGAGACTTTTAATACAGTTGCCAGGGTGTTGTGGTTGCTTGCAAATAAGGATTTTATCTTTCACTATTGTGACCCTGTACCACAAAACCAGTCTTAAGTCGCTGAGTTATATTTGTAGCAATAGCCAACATTGAATGGGTGAAAATTATTGTTTTTTCGTTTATGCATAAAATCATTAGGATATTAAGTGAACCATACATCAATGGAAAGCGGTTTTTTTTTCAGCTTTCCATATCTTAAAAAATGATATATCTCGAGAAAAGGTACACTTGTGATTGGTTTTGTGATACAGGGTCACAATTGTTATCATAATAATGCGAAGATTGGATGGCTGAATTTACGTTTTGTGTGTGTCAGGTTTGTGTGTTGTGCGTTATTGGCGCTTCCTCTCATAGCTTCCATCTGTGTGGCGGTAATAAAAAGGAAGCGAATGAGAGAGGTGAGACCAGGGCTGGGTCTCTCTCATACCTCAAACACCAACCAATACGGCACTCTTTTGGCTAACGGCTCAGCCAGTCAGAGTAAAGAGAGCAATGCTTCCCCGGATACCACACAGATGAGAGACCAAAATGCAGAAAATGACCAGCAGAGCATCTCAAAGAGCAAGTACACACACACACACTCATCTTACCGTTTATAGCTAACATGACTGATTTGACCCGTTTTAATTGATTATCTTTTCCTCCTTCATGCTCTTTTCTCGCATTATTTCTCCCTTTTGGCTTCCTTTCTTCCTCGTGTATTCTCTGTTCCAGCTGTGTTATCGTGCCTTCAGGCGCTCTCAGTACAGAATAGCAGTCAGGGGTTACTCGCCACAGAAAGCTCTGGAAGCAGTTATTCATCTCTGAATGGCATCCGTATCCTCAGTTTGCTGTGGATCATTTCAGGCCACACCGTGCAGCTCAGCGCCTGGAGTAACCTGGGTATAAACGAGGGGAATGGGGACATATGCTCTACTATTTACTACTTTTGAGACATTTTGACTTGAACTTTCACCTGATTTGCTTCTGTGTAGACAATGATAAGAGGTGGAAGGAAATGGTGGAGAGGAACCCTCTGTATGTCTTTGCCTTCAGTGGGCCAGTGTATCTAGCGGTTGACTCTTTTCTGCTGCTGGGGTAAGACAATCTGAGATCTCATATTAGACAATATTAGAAGGGTCATACTATGAATGATAACTATAAAGATAAAAAAAAATATTGATGATACTAATGATATCCACACCAAGGTACAATAATCACACCCTGTTCATTATAATTTTAGTTAATTATTTATTTATTGTATTTTATAAGTAGTGCAATAGATTATTTATTTATTTATTTTGTTTTAAATTTTTTTTTTTTTTAAGCCATATTACATAGAATATTTTTTTTTTGCGTTTGTGAATTTCGAATTAATATATTTTTAACTATAATAAAATGTTTCATTCACAAAAATGTTTAATTATTACCATATGGCAATTCTTTAATATTTACTCTTTGTAGTTGCATTAAACATATATTTATGTTATTGCTTTCAATCGATCCATAATGCATTTGTTTGTTTACATAATATATGTGTGCACTGTATATATTTACTATTGTATATATATTTAAGACAAATATGATGTTTAAGTATTAAAGGTGCCATAGAATGGAAAACTGAATTTATCTTGGCATGGTTGAATAATAACAGTTCAGTACATGAACATAACATACTGTGAGTCTCAAACACCATCG
>JAUMHQ010000085.1:4036573-4047246 GCA_032361165.1 Enteromius paludinosus
TAAGCTACATACCTTCTATGTACATATCAGAGAACAATTTTAAATATTCTCTCAATGCATTCTATGGCACCTTTAAATATATGAATATGATATAAAATGAAAGAATATAAATGCATAAATGTACAAAAGTTTCAAAATATATACTGTATGTGTGTGTTTCTATGAATACATAATAAATATGTACAGTACATAAACCTTTATGTTGGATGTGATTAATCACAAACAATCGTTTGACAGCACTACTTTATTTATTTATGTCATTATTTATTCATTTGTTGTAAATAAATTACTTATATTTTTTTATTTATAAAGATATTATTAATATGGGTTTAATATGAGAAAAAAAACATTAAAAGTGTTTAAAAAAAAAAAAGAAAATGCTAAAAAAAGATTGCATTGTTTGTAATTGATGTGGTTTATAAAGGGATGTGTAATGGCATAATCATAGCATAAACTTGTAAGAATAATTAATTATTTAATATGGACAGTGTCTTGTTTGTTTGCGTGTTCCAGTGGTCTTTTGAGTGCTAAATCTCTGCTGAGCTCCATCCAGAGGTCAGATAACACGCTTAGCTTCAGTCTGGTGGCTCATTTCCTCTTCAAGCGGTTCAAGCGGTTAGTTTTATCTTTATAGCTTCCAGTCAAGACACACGTTAGTTCTACACCACAATTTTCAGGGTTGATTTTCCAATTATTGTTTGCCTTTATGTCCTGTAATAATTCCTGCCTTGTGTCCAGGATTCAACCTCTCCACCTCTTCATAGTGTGCCTGACCATCGGACTCTTCTCAATTGTTCAGAGAGGGGTCTTCTGGTTCATAGCAGAGAATGAGGTCTACAGCTGTAAGAAATACTGGTGGTCAAACCTGCTCCTCGTCAACAACCTCTTCACCATCACAGACATTGTATGACTAGATTTAATTTTTGGTTCATCTTTATATCACTTATATATCACATGACATTATTACAATGAAAATCTTTTTTCAATTTTGTTTGTGTAGTGTGCTCCCTGGACATGGTATCTCTCCATTGACTTCCAGTTCTATGCAACAACACCTTTTCTGATATTCCTGTACAGAATGTAAGTTTAGTTCTTTTGACGGTGCTGTAAAATTAGAATTCATTAAAAGAACATGACCACACCACCTTATATATACGTTAGATATTGATGAATTTTACAAAAACAGGTTCTAAAAATCACATTTAAAGGTGATTCTCATTAGATTCTAATACAGTAATGTACTATAATAAAGTATTAAAATTATGTAATAATAAATAGCATAAATCAACTTTAGAAGCAGTAGAACAAAAAAGGTTTTACAAATTATGATTCATTATTTTTCCCCCTCATTCAAAGGTTTATGGTCTGTAAGATTTAGTAAAAGGATATATAATACTGTCAAATAAGATTACAATTGAAAGGAATTATTTCCTACTATTATAAAAACGTAATTTATTCATGTGATGACAAAACGTAATTTTTACTGTCATATAATTCAGAATCATTTTAATATGCTGAATGAGAAATATTTATGATTGACAGTTGTGTTTATTTTTTATTAGTGCTGTCAAACGATTAATTGAGATTTATCCCATCCAAAATTAACGTTTTTTGTTTACAAAATATGTGTTTGCAGTGTGCATATTTATTATGTATACTGTATGTAAAGACACACGCATAAAATTTATATCTTGAAAATATTTACATGTATATACATTTATATTCTTATGTTTTATAATACATACTGTATATATATATATATATATATATAATAAAACATATTCCTCGTAAATATATACATGCATGCATAATAAATATACACATCACACACACATATTATGTAAACAAAAAATTATTTTGGATGCGATTAAACATTTGACCGCACTATTTTTAATAATTAAAAAAAAAAAAAACATGATTGTTTTTAAGTAAGAGATTCACCCATGTAACGGTTGCCAGTTGTTTTCAGGTCATAAAAAAAGCCTCTTTGCTTACTTCCAGAAACAAGCGTGTGCTTGTCGTTGTGTCGGTTATTCTCCTAATGATCTCCAGTGTAACAGGAGCCGTGATCACCAGTTTGCTGCGTCTCCCTGTGCACCAGCCAACCACACTGTAAGAAATAATTTCCTAATTGCAACGTTAAACTGAGAAAATGCTTCCAATGAGACATAATCACGAATGCATTTCTCTAAAACACTGTGATTAAGGCCTCTAGCAGCTGCCAAGTGCAGTGCCAAAGCAGTTTTAGCACCAAGAGTCTGATTTTTGTTCATTCAAATGTTACATAATTGTTTCAGATTGCTTTTTTCTGTACTCGTTTCAGGGAATACGAGAGCTATTTTCAGTATTACTACAACAAACCCTACACAAGATATGGGCCGTATCTACTGGGCATTCTTGCTGGAATATACATGACAACCAAGAAAGAGACGCTTATAAAGCAACAGGCAATGTCTTTAATGATTTATTTTTTATTGCATTTTAAATCAAAACATGAGTTTCCAGTCTCATAACAGATCATTTTGCTGTGACAGTGGCAGGCAGTCATAGGTTGGCTCTGCTCGCTGTTAATCATGGCACTCTTAGTTGGATTGGCCTATGTGCTAAGAGATGTCCCGCCCTATCCGTCCCTAACCCATGCTGTTTATCAAGGGATGCACCGCTCACTTTGGGCCCTGGCTTTGGTCTGGATCATCCTGGCTTGTGAGGAAGGATACGGAGGTAAAAAGAAATAAATAATAAGGGATTAAACAACATTCAGTCAAATGGAACAGGCTTGGAATTGGCTTCTGTTAAAATGTACCTAAATATTTCTCTGTCTGCACAGGGTTTGTGAATAAACTTCTGTCTTTAAGCCTGTGGGCTCCTCTGTCTAACATCAGCTTTGCTTGTTATCTGATCCACCCAATCCTTATTATACTGTACAACGGCAAACAAGAGACAGCCATGCACTACACAGACTTCAACTTTGTAAGTACCTTCAAATAAACGCAAATAAGAGTGGGCAGGACAGTGTGCATTTGATCAAAATTAGTGCTGGCAACGATTAATTAATTCTCTCGTTTTCTATCCTCAGTTCTACCTGTTTCTGGGTCACCTGCTGTTGACAGTCTCTGTAGGTTATGTGTTAACTTTACTGATTGAAAAGCCGTATCTCTTCCTGCCAAAACGATAGGTCATGCTTCATTACCTCAAGACTGGAAGGAGAAGAATATATTTATATATGTATTTCAGTACAGTGTAAATATTCATTCATTGTGCCCCATTTTATCAGTTTGAAAGCGGTAGATTGGTGTTTATGACCCGTGTTAAGAGAGCTTTGGTGGTGGTGGTGGTGTTTTTTAATGCATTAAATAAATGATTTGATGCACAGAATTAAGGTATGAAAGTTCATTGTTATAGTGTATGTTGTCTCACAGTGACACAGCCTGTTTTTAGTAACTCACAGAGGGGGAAAACAATGTACCGTAATGGCATCAGATGGTAACACCATGGTACTTAATGCAACAGCATCCTGTTTTTGAGGTACACAAAGATGTATGTCTATTTTAATGCAGGAAATACGTCTCTGCATATGTGGAATGATGTCATACATGAGATGAGCTGATGTCGCACACAACATGAGCACGAGTGCAGTAAAACAATGACCGGACGTCAGTATCTGAAGTGTAATTGAGGTGACCACATCTTAATTGCAAGAAGTGATGGATGAGTCATTTAATAATCCATCTTTCTGAGGAAAAGAAAATCCCATTAGACATTTCGGAACACAAAGCAAGCTTTCAAGTAACAATTAATCAAGTAATCATCTTTATCTGAGATGCCGCTAAACTTTTTTTCCAGTCTATAATAAACTCAAGTCTATAATATATTTTACTGTATGTCCTTCTAAGCTCTGAAAATGTGTGGTCATAAAAGCTATTTGCTACCTGTGTGCATGCTGTAATCAGAATCTTAATTATAAGAGGACAATCAACATCAAGAGGCCAATCAAGTATCCAAGAGGCCAATTAACTATTACTTAGAAATAAGAGAACTACTTTGAAACTCCATGAAACTCATCTTGAGCTTTGTGTTTCACTGCAATGTAGCAACTTAAAACTCGAAAATATTACAATAAATTCAGCAATGTTCTGAATGGAATAGCTACTAACCTAATACTTATCAATTATTGAACAGTACACACTACATGCTGCCTATTTAAAAATAGTAGGTGACGCAGTAGGACTTAACTAACCCCATCATTTTACTGTTATAGAATGGCTTTAAAAATGCAGATTCCGTGATAGCACACGTACATCTATGAGATGTCTATTTTACATCTGCAAGACGTATTATTTAGGTTGTTTGCTCATCTCTTTAAGATGTTTATGATTTCGAATATATGTAAGACATCTGCCAGAGATTTGTAGACAGCAGATGCTTTCCGGATCAAGAGATTGCAGACGTACGTGTGCTATCTTCTCTCTCAGGAATTTAAACGTCAAGTTGTTTCGATTGCATTATGGGAAACAGTATTCTGGTAAGTAGGGCCTATACTGTGTACACTATGTACTGTAGAATATAAACAGTAGCAGGGGTTTTTCTTTCTTTCTTTTTGTGGTATCACAATATCGCATATCATAGTAATGTTTTTTTTTATATGACTCGAATTCCACCCAACTCATTTAGAATCATAAATTAATTATTGACACATGAGGGCACTTGCGATACCTATTTAAGCAAATCGGTGAATCCATTTCCGGTTCATTTAAACGTGATGTTTACCGCGTTGAAAGGTACTTTGAGACTAATATATGATATTTCTACAGTCAGTAAAGGTTTATTCAGATGTTAGTTGTTAATGAAAAAGTGCATAGATGCTAATATTCATCTTTGAAAGAGAACACCATGTTAAATTGTTATGTGTTCATGGATTATACCGTTTAGTTTATAATATAGCGATATTTCGACATCTAGTGGACAAAATAGAGATCTACAGCTTTCTTAAATGATAGCGATTCAGGGGGCTTTACCAAATTTGGTCGTAAGCATTACATGACACTGGCACTGTACGTTAAAATTAGTCTTAAGTAAACAATATTGGAGACCTGTGATACTGTTGTCATTTAGTCTTGTCCGCAGGAAGTTGTTACTGTCTGCATGGTGACTTTATTAGTCATACTGTCTTCCAGTTGTTGATGGATGCTTCTTAAATCTGTCTTCCTATTAAATTTCATGGATGAATTCATACATAGGCCTATGACAAATTCAAAGCAAGGTTTGGTCCAGTAAGCCCTCTGCTGGTATATGTTTAACTACACACACTCAAAATCTGCGGTGATGGGCATTTTAACTATGTAATGTTCTCACCCCTCAGACCATCAAAGATGCAGACGACTTTGTTCATTGGAAGGGATTTAAAGAAATGTAACATTTCATCACTTGCTCATCAGTGGATCCTCTGCAACGAATGGGTGCCGTCAGAATGAGAGTGAGTCCGAACAACTGATGAAAGCATCACAATAATCTACAAGTAATCAAGTCCATCAATTAACATCTTGTGAAGCGAAATGCTGTGTTTGTAATAAATCGATCAACACATTATTGGAATGTTTTCATCAGCTGATTCTTATTCTGACGGACCCTTCCAGTAATGAGCTATCAATTCACTGCGGAAATGCTCCATATCGGTCTTGAAATAAGTTTGTCTGCTTCTTCGATGGCCCAAGGGTGAGTACATTTTCAGCAAGTTTGCGACATGTGACTTTTCTTTATAGAGTCTTTTTTTTTTTTTTTTTGAGGGAGCTGGGTTGTAGTCCTTTGAATGAAGTCACAGTCTGCCCTACATTTGGTCGAAGCCCCTCACGCCCTCTTTTAACCCCCTACTGTGCACGTATATCACATATACAGTGATTCAGAGGGTGTAGCAAGTAGTACAGATGCCCCATGCAACAACACATACTACTGAGTTTATATTTAACTGACTTCAGAAAGCTGACACGCTGGACATTTTCCATATCTCCACTCATGAATGCTTAAGGTTCTGTGCCAAAACAAGACTAGATCTGTAAGCATGTGTCTGGATTGGGAATAACAGCACAATAACACCTGCAAACGAGCTGATTGCCCAGAGGTTGATATACATGATAACAAATATATGAGTTACTGAACTGATTAATACTTTTTAAAGCGGCTGGGCTTACATTTATAAGCCCATTTATGACTTTAAATGGATAATATTGTGTCTTTTGTTTTGCACAAGTTTTAAGATGTAAGATTATCCTTGTTTTAATGCAAATTTAAAAGCTATTGACGTAAGCAGTCAGCACTCAGTGCCTGTACATTCTGTTTTTACCGCTGTTTAACACAAGTGTGTCTGAAGGGCTTTGAGTGTGTACCCTGTTCTTTGATAAGAATACAAGAGCATAAGTATTTTAGACCCCGATAACAGTGCTACAGGTTGATAATTACGAAATGAAATTCTTTATTAATTAGAATATAACATTTGAATATAGGTGCATATGGTGCTAGTAAGTGCATGCCTGGTAACATGTCATTTCCATCTAAAACCATCAGTATACCATGATGCCATCTCAAAACATAGTTTATAAACGATAACATTCTATTTTAAAGTAACTGCGTAGACATCAAGGCCAAGTCACCAAGAAACAGATTAGTACAAGACGTACGTGTCCTCGTATCAGTGTTTATGATTAAAGCTGTGTGTGCTTGCTTAAGTGTTCAAGGCGACACTTGGTATTTTATTAGTGTAAAATAACTGGGTGGGTCTTCACCTCAAGACATGACGTATGTCTTTCTGGCCTGTATCTGCCCAGCAACTGTTCAGACAAACACACACACACACACACACACACACACACACAAACAAAACATCAACATGGCTTGTTAAACACACAGGAATGGTCGTGCTGTGTTGAAGACCTACAGCCTGTCCACACCTGTTCCTGTGTCCAACACAATGCTGTCACTGACCCATTCCTTAATGTATCAGTGTTATACAATAATAAACTGAAGGTGAGCAGTAAAATCTGTGGAAAATGTGGCACTACCAGTAATTTTAGTGATAACAATGTGAAGTGAATATTTGTGAATCAGTTTTTTTTTTCTTCCTACTTTAAGTAAAACAATAATAACACATTAGTTCACCCTCAAATAAAAACTCTGTTATTAATCACTCACCCTCATGTTGTTGCAAAGACCTAAATTAAGATATTTTTGAAGAAATCGGGAGCTATCTGACCCTCCTTAGACAGCAACACAAGTGACATGATCCAGGTCCAGAAACGTAACATTAGAAAATACATTGGTAAAACAGGTTGTGACATCAGTGGCTCCACTTTTTCTTTTTGGCCATTCTTCTCCCCTTAATTACGTCTTCTCCAATTTGGAGATTTGGAGAGAACGCATTTGATGTAATCTGCATTGTTTAAGCGTGCGTATGCGTTGTGATACTCCAAAACGGCAGAAGACATAACTCAGGGGAGAAGAAAGGTAGAGTAAATTAGGTTATTTTTGTTTTCGTTATGCAAAAATGCACTGATGTCACATGGACTGTTTTTCAGATGTGTTTACTAGGTTTCTGGATCTGGATTATCTAGATTGTCTATGGAGGGTCAGATAACTCTCAGATTTCATCAATAATATCTTAATTTGTGTTCCAAAGATGAATGAAGGACTTGAGGGTTTAGAACGATATGAGCGTGAGTAATTAATGACTGAATTTTCATTTTAGGGGAAAATAAAACGTTAAATGCTGAACACATTTTTTTTAGCTCATAAAAGCTGCACAATATCTCAAATGATCTCAGGAAGGTATGTTTTGGGTAAAGTAATGGCACTCCTCTGCTTGACTGTGTATGAGAGGCATTTGATCAAATAACACATATAAAGGAATGTCCCCACAAATATTGGAATACCAGTAGATTTTGACCTTGTGGGGACATTTGTTAGGTCCCCATGAGGAAACAAGCTTTTAAATTACACAGAATGAAGTTTTTTGAAAATCTAAAATTGTGTGTAGTGTCCTGTAAGGGGTAGGTTTAGGTGTAGGGTCAGTGTAGGGCAATACCACATACAGTCTGTACAGTAGAAACATCATTACGCCTATGGAGAGTCCCCATAAAACATGTAAACCCAACATGTGTGTGTGTGTGTGTGTGTGTGTGATGTTTATGACCCGGTCTCAGGACACGGACTGGAGCCAGGGGTTTACGTCCTCGGGTTTGCAGTAAGACACCGAAGGAGTGAAGACAGTATGTTCCCACAGGGATCAATCATAAGGCAACGCATTCTGAAGACTGAATCCTCAGCGTGATTTTAACAGCCTGCAAAGCTTAAAGGTTTCTTGACCTGTGCCAACCCTAAGCTGGAGTGTGTCAGTTAAATTTGTTGCATCCAGAGACACACTTGTAAATTGAGGGGGATGTTAAACATGACAATAAAACCTTTGATGAACTCAATTTTGAATTCGAAGGACCTGTCATAACCTTTACTAGTGAACCTCAATTTAAACCTTATTTTGCATAAAAATGCATTTCAGTTTTGGTGTTAAAAATTAAAACGAATTTCATATTTGGTCTGTTCCTCATAAAAGAGTTTGCCTACACTGCTTTTTCCTGCATTTGCATATTTTTTCAGCGCGAAACCTCCAGTTCTCATTTGTTGTAAGTGCATAGATAAAAGCACAATTTTAATTTGATGATAGGACAATATTTGGCCAAGATACAAACATCTGAATATCGGGAATCTGAGGGTGCAAAAAATCGAAATACTGAGAAAATTGTCTAAATTAAGTTCTCAGCGATGAATATTACCAATCCAAAATTAAGTTTTAATATATTTATGGTAGGAAAGTTACAAGATATCTTTATGGAACGATGCCTTTACTTAATATCCTAATGATTTTTGGCATAAAAGCAAAATCAATAATGTAATTCAGTGTAATTGACTTGTGTCCAGGGGCACATTTTGTATTTCACCGGAGAACCTGATGGAGAGTAAAAGATAACATAATACTTGTGTTTGGGTCATCTATTCCTTAGAATAGATCAAAAAAAATGTTTTAATTAAAATCAAGCATGCTGCTTGTTGACAGCTTCTTGAATTGGGTGTTAACGAAGAGAGAGCAAGTTTCCATAACTGTTCCTAGAATCAAATGCACCTGTTGGGAATGCCACCTCACATTACAGATGTGTGTGCTAGAGAGAACGAGTGTGTTAGAATAAATAGGAAAAGGAGATGTACATTCACTTGTCTAAAGAAAGAAAGAAGCAAGTCGGAGAACCGTGCAATCTTCTTCCTCTGCGTCAAAGCTTGTAGATCAGATTCTCCCTGTGGAGCTCTAAAGATTTCTTATTTAAAACCCCTCTATCTGTGAAGCAGGATAAACACTCGCCCATCAGCAACCCTGAGAGGCATTAAAATACCTTTCAATGTCAAATTCCCCTCCACTGTTCTGACAGTAATAATCTCATTCTGGCTTTGCAGATGAAAACACCTCAGAGATGATCTTCATGATGTTTGTCAACTCTGATGATCGCAAGGCAGGCAAATATAGCCGCGAAGTGATAAATTGTCTGGCATGGCACATGTCTCTGCTATCAGGTAACCCACTTTGAACTAAGGGGGATGTGGACTAAAAATAACCCCTCTCCCCGAACCCCCAAGACCTGACCGCTTTACGTGAACCTCATATTCTCCAGACCTACATCACTGTTGAGTATAATTGCCCATTTGGATGTAAAAAAACGTACCTGCTTCATTGTCTGGGGATTTGTTTTACCCTGTTGGGTCAAACCATTTGTGTTCTGCCAGCAGGGATCTGATGCTGAGTGCTGGGTGCTTTAGGAGTGAGGTCTTTGGACTTGGTCTCTCATGACAGATGTGTCCAAACTGAGGTAATGGGTTTGTCAAAGGTCGCCAGGTTTTATGGTTTTGGCTGCTATTTGGAAATTGTAAAGAATTCTGAAGCAAATTTTATTTATTTGAATGACATGAGTTTATAGTTTACCTTAACACTGTACTTTTAATGGTATAGTGACAAGAATGTATTTTGTAAAAAAAAAAAACTCTTTCCTTATTAGTCAAATTATTCTATAACACATAGTATTTGACCATAAGCTGATTTAGGCTTTCTATACTCAGTTTCAAGAACATATCATTTTGAATTGAACAACATACCACTTTTTTGCATGTTTTGAATGCATATTGAAGTCAATTGCAGGCTGTGAATCTGAGTAATAATTAAACTTATTTATTTATATCTTGCATTACTTCTATTAAATTTATGACGTCTTGTGTCAATCTCTTCAAATTTACTGAAGTGTGCGAAGAGAGTTTAAGAAAAGCTTAAGAAAATCTTGTGTGTAGGAAAAACAGGGTTGATTTAACAGGGTTAACCCTAACCATATTCATCTGAGAGCTTTGACGTAAGAATGACTTATGAAAATTACACACACACACACACACACATGGGCTGATACTAATCTAAGTGGAAACTCATTTGACCAATCACTCAGTTTGTTTTCCAGTGTAGCTCAACACCTTTGGGCAGCAATAGAGGTTGTTTGTTATGGAAAAAGCTAGGATTGAAAACAGTTAATTATAGTTTAAAAACAGGATTTTTTTTAAACATTTAGTTTTCTGTTTTTGCAAATGAATATATACTGTAT
>JAUMHQ010000085.1:4054811-4066744 GCA_032361165.1 Enteromius paludinosus
ACTTACATTTATGGGTCTGCTTGCTCGAGTGAGCAGCCATGTTGGAAATTTCTCTTAGCCCTTCGTTTGAAGTGAGGGCCCGAAAAATGTTCATTTTGGGCCGTCTAGCCCTACCCCTCCAACCAAAAGAGAATTGAGACACTAAGTGTAGGGGTAAGGGGTAGAATTGGGTTTGAGCCTTGATTTTTTAAGTGGATAAAACAGATAACTAAAATGAATGGTGGAAGAGCACTTCGCAACATTTTGGCCTCTGTGCAGTAATATCACTCCTGAAAACTCCCTCTCTCACTCTTCATCTCTTTTTTTGTAAGGAGTGAAGATATTGCTGCGCCGAGGTCGAAGTACTGCGAAGTGCCCTTCAGCCATTCATTTGAGTTATGTTTTTTTATCCACTTAAAAAATCGTCACGTTTCGTCACCGTCTATACTCGTGTAGCTACATTTTGAACAGGGAAATTTTGGAAGTGTTTGGTTGGTGGTTTCTAAATTCCCCCGTTTGGATCCTAAGGAATGAATGGAGCTAAGCTAAATGCTAACATAGTGGTGTCACAAGCAGACGGGAGAGATATGTATTAACTCGTCTAAGTTGAGGGAATATCGTGAACATAGTGGAATTTTGAAAAACGGTGGCGGCTGCTTTTTTTTTTTTTTGTGGAAGTCATGAATGGAAAGCTCAAAAGAACAGCCTTTATTTGAAATAGAATTGTGTACCATTATTATTGCATCTACTCACTTTTGATCAGTTCAGTGCATCTTTTCTGAATGAAAAGCATTAATTTCTTTCTAAAAACTTTACTGTCCCCAAACGTTTGAACTAAAGTATACATATTCTAAATTTGTGTCTGCAAACATGAGATAACACAATGATTTTATACACTCATTGACACTCATTGTTTAATTTCAGTGCTTATGGAGCTAGTCATTCCGAGTCATGATCAGCCAGGTAAACACACTTTTCATTTCATGGTCTCTCTGATGTTCCTATGAGTAGATTATTTATTATGAACAGTATAGGGAATAATAGAGATTCTCTTTTATGAAAATCTGATTGGTGTATGTGTTTTGATGGGTTGCGAGTGTGATCGATTAGTTTTACAACACTTCTCATCCTGTTTATGTATCTCCCAGCCGAGCCCAGGGTTGTGGACGGTGATGAGGAGAACATCCAGTGCAGCCCACTTCTCTTTAAGGAAGATTTTCTCTCAGATCAGTACTTTGGAGAGAATCGATCAGCGAGCATCGTGACCGAAAAGGTCCACTTCGGCGAAGGCATGCATCGCAAGGCTTTCAGGACCACTCTTAGAGAAGGCAATCTGCCGAGCTTCAACCCTAACCATCCCTGCGTCCTGAAAGTACACAACGCCATCAGCTATGGGACCAAAAATAATGAGGAACTTGTCCAGAAGAACTACAGCCTGGCGGTGGAGGTGAGAGTTGAACGTCTTTAGGGAGATGTTTAATTAAGAATTTAGCTTAAGGAGATTTAGGTTTTTTTTATTTTTTTTTTATGCAGGAATGTCATGTGCAGAATACCGCCAGGGAATATATTAAAGCTTACAATAGTGTGGCCAAGTCTTCAGAAGCATTTGGAGAGGTGCCAGAGTAAGTATAACAATACATGAACTTGTGAAGTGCAAAAAGTACTGGGAAACTTGTACATAGAGTATATATATATATATATATATATATATATATATATATTAAGTTGTCTAACCATAATGTAAATAGATGAGGTAAAAATCATTACATGTCTTATCTTTCACTTTCAATAAGTGTAATGCATTTTTTATGAAAAATGCTAATTTCTTTCAAAAATAAATGTTTGGACAGTGTATATTTAACACATATATATTACATTTTAATTAGAAACATTACATTTTATATTGCTTTCTTCAGTCTAGTCAGAAATCTGAAACTATTTCATGCTATTGATATTATTATAAAGAATATTAATAATAAAAAACTATTGAATATTTGGAATTTTAAATATATATATATATAACATTAAATACAGATTTGTTTTTAAATCTAACAATTGAGTGATAGTGTACATTTCATTATCTAGGACACATTTATCCAAAAACTTTAATATTAATGAGTAATAATTCAGTAAATTGCCCTTAAATTCCCAGAATCATCCCTATTTATTTGGTGCACCGGCCATCTAACAATGTCCCTTACGCCACGCTGGAGGAGGAGCTGCTGGGAGATTTTGTGAAGTACTCTGTGAAGGACGGGAAGGAGATCAACCTGATGCGCAAAGACTCTGAGGCGGGCCAGAAATGCTGTGCCTTCCAGCACTGGGTCTATACGCAGACCGAGGGCAACCTGCTGGTCACCGATATGCAGGGTAAATAATGCACAGTACTTCCCTTTTATATATATTGCACATCGACAGTGGGCTGCTGTAGCAAAAACAATGTAGTTTCAAATTCTGTGAGTGAAACATACAATATTTTTTAGCTTCACAAATGTTCTCTTTTATGTCCAGGTGTGGGTATGAAACTGACAGATGTTGGGATTGCCACCTGTAAAAAAGGGTAAATCACAGATGTATCCTATATATATATATTTCAGTCTGTTTAAATATATACAAATATTTATTGAATATTTCAATATATAAAAATATATTTAAATAATATTAAATATGTACATGTATAATAATAAACAAATATCTTACTTATATATTTACTGTAAAAACTTCTTCTGCAAGCAGTAATTCCAGTCATTTTTATGATTGCAGCTATAAGGGGTTCAGAGGAAACTGTGCCACATCCTTCATTGATCAGTTCAAGGCTCTTCATCAGTGTAACAGGTACTGTGAGCTTCTGGGCCTGACGTCTCTTCAGCCCAAGCCCAAACGGACCGTCGGCCCGCCAAAGCCAAAAGCACAACCTACCCCCAAGAAAAAAACCTTCGGCCCCGCTCTGAACGCCAAATCCTGATCGCACAGAAACTGTGAACGTATGCTTGTAGTGGGATAACTAGTGTTGGCCGTTTTCTTGCTCAGGGACAGACGTGTTTCTGAGATGTTTCTTTAAAGGTAAGATGACATTCATCTGTAAGGACAGTAGGGAGGTTACTTCTTTCTTGAGAGCTCTTTTGTGCTATTATAAATGAGCTTATTAATGGTTTTTATGTCATTTTGTATGATTTTTTTAAAGGGGTAAGTCGACTTACAATTGATATAATGCTTTTTCGATGTAATATTTTTGAGAAAGTTTTGTCGCGGTGTGTTTTGTTGAAAAGTAGTGCCTGTGGTGCTGCCATGTTATTCTTTATTATTAGCCTACTGACACTACTTATTACGATTGTTTGTTATAATATGTGCAATAAGTACTTAACTACTAAATCTTAAATAGATGACCTTATGAGTGATATTAATGTACTGCACAGCAGGAAAGGATTGTTAGACTTCAATGTAACTGACACATTTTTATGTAGGGTTTAGTATTTATTTCTTGGTGAATTTTGGATTTTGTTAAAGCTCGTGTGTGTTGTTTCTGGGAAGGGAGGACGAGGTGGTAAATCTGATACCGTGGAAAGGTTTGTACACTTGCCCTAGTAAACAGCTGTTGATTTGCCTCCACCTTCACGTTTCCAACATCCTTCCAAAGTCAAATGACTTATTGCCTCATTGCTATTTATAAGCACACACGTTTGAATGTATTTGTCCTGTTTAAGTTAATGAACTGCACAAATCAATCACCTGTAATTAAAACCTGTGATGGTACTGTAGCTACTCTCTGTCAAATCTAGTCTTATCTATTAGTGGTCTAAGTGAATGTGGATTGAATGTCAAAGGTTAGCAGATTCTTGGCTTTATTAAACCACAATCGTCTTGTATTGGCTTTGAATGATCTCCTATGAATGGTATATTGTGTATTACGTTTTTCTTTCTTTCTTTCTTTAAATGCTATATTGTGTATTAATAATACGTTTTCTTTGTTTATTGAGTTGTCTGGGTTTTTTTCTATCACAAACCAAAAGAATTACTTGAATAATTTAATTAATGTATTTATTTTATATATAAATGTACATATGTACAATATAAAAAAAAATGCATAATTTAATTATTGTTAAATTTAATTAAAACATTTTTTAATTAAATTTTTTTTTAAAAAACGAAGAAAATATAAGTGTATACTGAATTTATATACGTTACCTTCAAACATAAAAATAAGCAAACACTGTATATTTACTTCATATGTTTGTTTATGTTTTACACATTTTTATAAAATTGCAATTGCAACTTTTTTCATTTTTAACTTGATGTACAAAACTAAAATTAATGTCTACATTAATATAAAAACTATAAAAAAAAACATTTATAAATATATATATATATATGATACCAACATAGGACTGCTTTTAAACAATTTAATGCATCTTTGCATTTTATATAACTCATTAAAACACTTAAAGAAACTTTTCTATTTTTTTTTTTTATTGTTATGAAGCTACTAATACTGAATAAATATGAAGTGAGTCACATGACGCGCAACTGGGTCAGTACACACATATAGCAGACATGATCTATTACATCTATTTTTGGCAGATGCCAAATTATCAACCATGTTGCGCACAAACACACAATCATTTAAAGACATAAGGGTAGGCTCCATCATCGTCATCATGTTTCTCTGCGCTGATTGGCTGAGGAGGTTGCGAGGTCTCACCGTGGCTATTTAGTGTGATAATGGCGTTTGACAACACAGGATACAAACACCATTGTCACACTCCAGAGCTCAGGAGGACGACAGACTGACCCTCTACAGTGACAGGAGAGCTTTATTGTACTCGTTTATTCATTTCAATATTTAAGGCGTATAGCGCCAGTAATTCCTTCACCTATTTTGAACTTTATTGAATCCCTCTAGTATTTAAATGAGCAAGGTCTTGTCTTCAGCAGCTGCTCACGCTCTGTTATCGATTCTCGTCTTGTCGTGTTGACATGTCTGTCAGTGGCGGGAACCGTGCAGATGGTCTCCACGAAATCATTAGTCATGCCCAAGAGCAGGAATCTTCAGCAGACTCTATTGAGCTTTAAACATATTTTAGTAAAAAAAGCCCTCAAAGGCAAATATGTTAGTTTAGTTCAGTTTTAGATTGGATTTTAATATCGTGCAAATATATGCCTGCAATGGCATTAAAATATGACTGCTGTATGATATAAGCATCATGAACTATGAAAATATATGATATAAACTATGCTATTAAATTACTATTTTCAATTTGAAGGCTTTAAAATGTATTCTTGCATCAATCCTCCAGTCTTCAGTGTCACGTGATCCTGAAACAATTCGAATAATGCTCAAGAAACAATATTTTATTTAAGTTAGATGTCAAGGCAACATTTCTTTTGCATTTAAGCTGATGTGCTAAAATAACAAAAATAAATGAAAGTAGTACAGACTTAAAAAACAAACTCAAAATGAAAACAGAAAATATAACTAATTCAAAGTATTCATAAAGTAACTTAATGATACTAAAGTAGGATTATTTTAGATCAATTTAATGCATGCTAGTTGGAAAAATTCAATATTATATATATATATTCCTGCGTCTATTAAGTGGTCCATAGACTCAAAATAATAATTTTTTTTAAAAAACCCTTAATTGTAAATAAGATCATGAATGATTGTGATTTTCTTGAATCCATCAGAGTTAGTTTTTTTTTAATTTTTAAATATATATTTGTAACACTACCTTAAACACCACGGATGTCAAATGTCTATATGTATTCTCAATTATTATAATTTTTTTTTTAACAAGTTAACTTACCACATACCCATTCGGTAAAGATGGCCGATCCACATGACCCTCCATGCTGTAGAAATACTGAGAGCACTGAAAAAGAAACACACTTCACAAAACACAATGTCCTTTATAATACACTCACACTCTTCCAGAACAGTCCTCAAGAAAATGAGAAACAAGTCCGGTCTCTGTCATGACTGGTCATTCTGCTCTCCTTTAACCTCCATATATGTACCTAGAGGGGGTTTAGTCAAACACTTTTGTGATAAGCTTAGAGAAGTATTGATCGGCCGTGACTTGGAGACGAGGTCACTAACCCAAAACCTGGAAGTGCTTCAGAAAAAAAAACCTTTAAAAGCACCATTTCCTCTTAATGCACTACAGTTTGAACGAACCCATGAGAAGAATGATGAAGACACTTGTGAGATATAAATCAGACCACCAAAAAAATTGTTTTTAAGTGATTTAAATATGATTGTGTTTCAAAAGCTTCAGAAGTGTGAAAGCATCCCCAGTGTAGTGAAACTAAAGCTTATTCCATACCTTTTTTTTTTCTAAGAAGTGTTGACAAACAGTGTAGTGAATGTGTGTGATGTTGGGTGAGTTGGACTTGTTTGTGATTGCAGAAAGAGAGCTCTTGATAAAGTGTACAGGCCACGTTTATTTGCTTGTCCTTGGATCTGATAGCCGTCCGATTGCATGTGTGAATGAACTGAGTTTCCTTCACCGCTCAGAGCCTCGTGCCATGTGTTCAGCAGCAAAAACGGCCAGGAATGAGCAGGAGAGCAGAAAAAAAATGTAATAGTGAAAAACATAAGAAAATGTAAATGTTTAATATGCTATTGTGATATTACTATTGTATTGTAGTTTTACTATAATGACAAATGTAAATTCTATTGCTTATTACTGTATGCAATGTATTTTTTTAATGCAAATATATTTCACGCATGAAATTTATATTCCTTATATTAAATAAGGTGCATTTTCAAAACTTTGATAATTATGCCGTCAATCCAAAAAGAATATGAAAAATTATTCAGCAAGGACACACTAAATTGATCACAAAGTGACAGCAAAGACACACATAAAGATTTAAAAAAAAAAAAAAAAATTAAGTTAATTTATTTTAAATAACTTTCAATCCAGCAAAGAATCATTCGTTTTTTCCCCTATAAAATTTAACAACTCGTCTGTTTTCAATATTTATAAGAAATATTTAGTGTGCATAAATTCAGCATACTAGAACGATTTCTGAAGGAGCATGTGAAGACTTTCAGCTTTGCATCACAACAATAAATTACAACTTAAAATACATTCTAACATAAAACCGGTATGCATAAGACTTTTATTTGATTACTTTCACCAACCAAAACCTTTGAATGAACAAGTGCATGTTTATACAAAACTACAATATACATATACCAACTTTTGATGTTTTATGCAGGTTTTATGTTTGAATTAATATATATGTATATATATATATAAACTTAAATGAAATAAAACAATATGTAGGATATATTTATGATTATTTCAAGATTTTATAGATGCAAGCTTGCAATGTTTAAGCATGAAAGCAGAAAATCAACAGCCTTGAACTAGATTACATAGAGGGTTGCCAGATTTGACCCGATTAGCCGTACCTGCAGCGTTGAAACGGGTCAAATCAACAGAACATGTAAAATTGTAAATCTGTAAAAAGTAAACCCCCACAATAAAGCGAAACTCTGTCCTCCTGTTTGCTTGTTCTTCGACTTTGCCAACAGTTACAGAAGTAGAAATACTGTGAATGTGTTTACCTCGGAATCAATCAATCCAAACCCCTCCATTTCATGTCTTCAGTTGATTTCCTGTCATTTGAATGACTACGAACCAAACACTGATGCTATTTCCCGATAAACCAGTAAAACACCACCACACCTAAATTCCATTTATCAGTTTATTTCGAACGAAGTTATACGAATTGCAAGGTCTCGTGGTGAGCAGGAACCAGACAGTAAATGTTCCTCATCAATAAAAAAAGAACTGCCCCTACAAAAGAGGAAGGGTAATTTATAACAATAACAATAATCATAATAGTATCACAAACCTACAGAGCCACAGCGGCCCGAAAAAGTGAGTGGGGAGGCGTACAGGTAAAAGACTGGAAAAGAAAAAAAGAACCTGACTCCAGGTGCCGATCCGGATTCACACTCACCAACCAGGACTGACTACGGATCAGCTGCAGAGCCGAGCTGGGATCTGATATGTTAGCAGCAGGCCGATTATAAACAAGAGATATTGCACCAAGGAACCGAGTGCTTTTAAAAGAACAAAATAGATAAATCACATTCAAGTTCACGAAAAAAAAAAAAAAAAACAGGTGAAATGACCCTAGTGTGTGATCAATAAAGTGCCCTTTTAGGTACAGTGGTGTTAGAAGAAACAAGAAGAGAAAGAAAGAGTTCTGAAAGTCTACGAGACTTGCAGTGTTGAATCACAGCGCTTTTAAGATAGCTTCACTCTGTGTCGCTCTTTAATACTTCAAACAGATTTAACACGTACAGTAAAAGTCCAATTGCGTCTTTCCCCCAAAACAAACTCATTTACAGCATTATGAACAGGTAGAATCATGATAAAGATAAGAACAATACTTATTACAATTGAAGAAAACCCTCTCCGACAAACTCGTGTCCGATGCATGTCGACGTTTTCCCATCTTTGCTCTCTCAACCAAGAAGGAGAATAGCTTTATAATTACTACGTAATCATATTGAAACACAAGATACATGTTCATGCCAGTTTTCATAGCAATACAATAATCATGTTGATCTTTTTTTGTTTTTTTTTTATTATTGTTGGTTGTTTTTTCTTTTTTCAATGATATGGATATCGAATATAACCAGGCCACCGATGCATTTCCGATAACGTTGTTTAAAATAGTAAACCACACAGTTGGTACAAATATCCGTTTACTCTGTAAGAATGATAATAACAGCGATAATAATAAACTATTAAAAACGATTCCCGTTGCTTCTTGGCGTTGCAAAAGAAGATAAAAAAATAATCCTCGACGAAGGAAGGAGGAAACTTGGCGTAGTTTGCGGGATTAAGGGAGGATGAGGATGTGTCCTGCATCCTGGCTGTGATTCCTAAGGTAATCTGGTGTTAGTAAGACCTGATAAGAGAACTGAACTTAGACTCGATTTGTGAAATTAATGGGATTGTGGTGGAATATCAAGGCCACGCCCATTCTGAGGCCACACCCAAATACTGAAGTGTCGTATTTCTCAATATAAAAGTCGCCACGGCCTCAGAGCTGGATTTTAAACTAAAACGTGGGATACTGCAGGGATGTTTGGCGTCGAAATGGGTTCACAGCCAATGTCGTTCCAGCTAGACAGATTACATGCATATACTGTGCTGACATCACACATCTGCGACCCACTGAGATCTGGCTGTACAATGGCAACTCGAGAGTGTGTATGTGTGAGTATAGACGTGTGTGCGTGTGTGTTGTACATGTCTTTGCTCGTCGGTTGCGGAAGGAGATCGCATGGATATAAAGGGATTTCTTTAGTCGACGCCCTCGAAGCCTTGGGCGTTTTCCACTGCCATCAGAAGCTTCTCTCGCAGGTCTTCAAACGACTCGTACGTCGGGAGGTCCAGGCGATTAAAGCTGCGTGGGAAGAAAACGTAACAATCATTGAGAGAAACACCTTTTACATCTCCGAATTGTTTTTGGTATTTTTACAAAAAAAATTTATAAAATACATTGATATGTCCCCTTCCTCTTAAGTTGAAGGGATTATTTTACTGTGCTCGAGTAAATAAAGCGTTCAAATCCCTGTAGGTCTAGGTCTTACCAGGTGTGAGCACGAGGGAGTTTGTCAGGTGTCCCCCACTGCTCGATAGTAAACAACTGCGGCCCATTGGAACCTGCAACATATCATGTGACTTGTCAAGGACCCATCAGGAATGGAGCCAATTTATTATATAGGTCTCAAAGGGAAAGGCTAAGATCTGAAAACAGAGGAAGCTGCTACAAACATCTTATCGACTGTCTATGGTAAATTGTCAAAAGAAATGATACTACAATTAACGCCAGTTTCTGAAAAAACAAACATGCATTTTCAGAATGACACACAGGTGTATGTTATATTATATTATATTTAGTGCTGTTGCATAATTAAGCACTATTAAATCACATCCAAAATACATAATGTGTGTGTGTACACTGTGTATATTTATTATGTATACACACATTCATCATATATTTTGACATGTATATATATTAACATAATTTATATTATATATAAATACTTAATATATAAACTTATATAAATGTGTTTTTTAAATATCACAGTAGAGCACGGTTTACCGTAGAGTTCAGCAAAGCCGTTCATTGGCACTCTGGACGTTCCGGTGACGAACTGCAGAAGTCTGATCCGCTTTTCAGCATCCATTAACAACACAGCCTGAGTTGAGACGTAGAGAGACACGGTTAATACTAATAACTTTCATCTCTATCTAGCAGCAAGGAAAACGTTTGATTTGTAAAGGAATCAAGGTCGTTTTTTCTCTTGAAATAACAGATTTCGACTTCCATTCGAATAAGCATTAGTAGAAAAACTCCACTGAAAGCTTTTCTAGATAATGTGCCAGACATCAATCAATCAATCGATTGCTTACAACGATTCATAATCTATATCTAAATGTATTTAAAATGTATGTTAAATTCTGTATGACTTTTTTTTGGTGTTTCCACCATATTTTATTGGCTCAGCATATTTAGTGGCTCAGCATGTTGGAGCCGGGGGGTCAAAGTTTGTCCAGTAAACCCCTGCTTGCAGATGTCATAACTACAACATTCAGGGATGGGGGGGGGGGGGTCATCTTTCTCCATGGACTGCTATTTATTGCAAAAATAAGTTTGCCAACTCATCAACTGCGGTTGAAATAAATATGAATAGGTCTATAGATGTTAAAAACGTCATTGGATGTACAGCTCTGACCTGATAGATTTGCTTCACAATTAAAGAAATTTGTCACGCTGTGTATATGTACTGGAGAATATATCTGCTTGTATTTACCTATGTGTGTGTAGAAAGAGCAAGTATGGCTCCAGACTACTGATAAGAAGTTCCTAATAAGTGCCGTGACTCTTTCATCAGAGTAAACACTCAGTGAGCCTCACATCAAACAAACTTTGATCGGTAACTGCCCGCAGTGCACTTGGGCATGGGGTCAGACACACTCATGCATTCAAAAGTTTGGACACACTCATCCAAAATAGTTTCTCTTGATCTTTAAAATCTTTTGATCTAGAGGTTTGCTTAAATGCCTGAAATCGATTTTGAAGAAAAATATGCATTTATGAATGACATTCACATTTTTTTTTAATGCATTAGTTTGAGGAAATCATTCCAGGATGCACCCATCAATTTGAAATAAACAGGATCACAAAGGACACAGTCTATGTGCTTCTCCATACCTTCCAGAACCACTGGATCACAGGGTGATTAGGACAGTAGCCGTTCTTATAGACGGTGTGCTGCCTCCAGTCATTGACGTCCACATCTCCCAGACCACACATCAGCAGCTGGAGACAGAGAATACAGCCAATAAACACACACAGACCAACACTTTACACACTTTACACACATACATATATATATATATATATAAGGGTTTCTGCAAAGTTTAGGATTGATTAGATTTAAAAAAGAAAAAATGTTTTTAAGGACATCTCTTATGCTCACCAAGGGTGCTAAAAGGCTGGATAAAAATAAAGACAGTAATATTGTGAAATTGTATAATAATAAAAAAAAAAAAAAGTTGTATTAAAAAATATATTATATAGGTGTAAATAAAGCATAGGGTTGATAAGATTGAAAAAATAATAAATAAATAAAAGTTTTTAAAAGGACATCTCTTAAAAGGACAGCTCACCAAGGGTGCTAGATTAAAAAATTGTCAAATTGTATTACAAAAAAAAATTAAAAATTAACTAACTACAAATTAAGTATTAAAGGTGCCATAGAATGCATTGAGAGAATATTTAAAATTGTTCTCTGATATGTACATAGAAGGTATGTAGGTAGGTAAGGGGAAAAAATGTCCAGAAACGGTTTTACAGGTCCATTTACAACCCTAGAATTTGACCCTAGAATGAAACTGTCTGTTTTTGCCTTATTT
>JAUMHQ010000085.1:4127179-4146643 GCA_032361165.1 Enteromius paludinosus
AGACTGCCACGGTTAAAGTTAAATATCTTTGTTTGTGTTCTGCTGAGGAAACAAAGTCACCTACATCTTGGATGCCCCGGGGGCAAGCAAATAAACATCAAATTTTCATTTTTGGGTGAACTATACCTTTAAGGTTAAATAAAAATCTGTATAGAATTGACATTTACTTCTTGCTTTTCAAAAGTGCATGCAAAAATAAGTAATTCAGCTTTGTCACAAATTAATCTGCTTTGTTTTTCATCCAACACATGATAAGCTGTGCAAAATCCAGAAGGACTGTGGCAACGTCTCCAAGATGCTTCCAAAAAAACTACCTGGAAAGCTACCTGAAAAACTCTGGGCAAGTGTACCTCAGAACAGAAGCGGTTTTACCAAATATGTATTTGATTTAGTTAACAGAAGTACATTGATAAATTAAATCTATTTATGGCATTATTTTTGAAAGCATCCTCCTTTTTCAGCATTTATACACAATGGTTTAAAACTTTTAACAGTACTGGAGCTTTGCAGGTGGGTTTTTTTCTTCATCTTGGAGACGTTGCCACAGTTCTTCTGGATTGAGTCTGTATCAGTTTGTTGTGTTACTTCATGTCGTTCCAGACAGACTGGATGATGACCAGATCAGATCTCTTGTGTGGAGTACCGGCTGGTGTGCAAACAATAATATCACTGCATTACTACAAGTAATGACAAAAATAATGTTCAGAAATGTAAACTGATATTTCCACTACAGCAAAAGATAGAAATAACTGACTTAAAAAATTTTTTAGTTGCTGAAAATACTAGTGGCCTAAGACTTTTGCACAGTACTGTACTATACTATACTTAATTCATGCAATGGCAAAGCTGAATTTTCAGCATCATAACTCTAGTACTCAGCATCCTTCAGAACTGCATATTAGAATGATTTTTGCTGCTCAAGAAACATTACTCAAGTTTGCAAGTTCAAGATTACCTTTAAACAACTTACTTGATCTCAGACTGCTCTAAAACAGCCCAGATTTGACCTAGCGCGCTCCTGACCTTCTTTAAGCATGCGGCTGCTATGTGTGGAATGCTTAATTACGGCCTATTGTTGCATTCTACTTGGTTACTCCGTTCCTGTCTGATCTGCACACAGAATCTGACACTTTCTAATTCCAACACCAAGACATTCCATGCCCCCAAATTTCAGCAAACACCATTAAATAAATGGCACATTCTGAAATATTAAAGAACAAGCACTTCTCTATTCTCTGGATTCTTTCCCACTTAGAGTTAATGGACACAAATTGAAAAGCTTTTGCATTAGATACCTCAAATGTAAATCCAAATGCTGACCTTGGCTGTAATAGAGAGAGTTTATTGCATGTTTATTCAATAACGACTGTAAAACAGAACAGTGTTTTGAAGGAAATGCACTGCAACGTTAGCAAACAAGAGAGCATTATTCAATTTAAGTAACTCAAAACACCTTATTTTAGATAACTGGCTGCCATCAGAAGAGAAATGACAGTTGAAGGGAGTGTTTGCATAATGCCACTTAGGGATAAATAGTCATGCATCTATCAAATAAGGACATGGTTTTATATTTGACGCGGTGATGGTAGATTTTGTGGCATCTGGCTGCAGTGTGATGGATCCGGGGCTTTCTAATTCCATCTTGGGACCTCAGCAGAAAAGCATGTCACACAGATTGAGAAAACATGATTCGTCTGCAACTACAGCTCATGTATTTTTAATGAAGATGATGTGACAGCATGTCGCTGTATCACATTCCACGCTCATGATGGGGAGCGCGAGTGCGTAATCGAGGGAACGTTTGCGTGTCCTCCCTCAATGCAAACCAGATGCATTTTAGCACGTTCACAAGCCAAATAGTCAGATTATTATGATTTAATGCTTCCTAGAAAGGTTTTTTTTTTTTACAAAAACATACATTCAACCTGAAGGCTTGCACATGAGTAATAATTATGTTATGTGATAATCAACAAGCAGACTCAACTTGCTGTCTATGTAAAATTAACGTTGTCCATGCACTTTTCTTTTTATAGTGGACACTCCCAGAAGATTATCAAGCAATGTATGCATCACACATTTAATATTCACACACACTATCCTGTACCTTAATTTCAAACAAGACACGCTTTTGTGTTTAAAAACATCTGTGAAGCCAAAACAGACCTAAAATTTAAAAGTCCAAGAAAAACGTAGTTCGTGTGAATGCAGCCTAGCGAAAAGTATGCATATGGTGAACACTGAAAGCTGAAGTAATGATGTCATATATCTTTGCATCACAGGAATAAAATCACATTTCAAATTTAAACTGTATAACATTTCATAATAGAACCGTTTTAGTGAGTTTTTGATCAAACAAACACGTCCTTGGTGAGACTTCACCTTCACCGAGTGCATAATAAATGCTGGTCAGTACTTTATTCTGCATGTCTAACCTAAAAGCCTATTCAATAAATCTGTAAGACAACTCACAAAACAAAAAGGGGTCTAAAATTCCACAAGAGTTCCGTCAATAAAAGGTCTATCGGAATTGCCAGACTGTTCCTATGGGAGAGCTTGTCACTCCTGTGTACAGACAGTGTCTTGGGAACTGAGATCTATAGGAGCAGAAAGGCACGATCAAGCCCAGCAAACAGACAAGAACTCAGGGAGCGAGTGATGGGATCCCATAGGACTGAGAAAATGTTGTGTGGTAAACAGACCCGCTGACAGGGCTGAGTCGCAGCCAACTTGACGGATTCTTGTTGCATACTAATGAAGCCATGCATGTCATCTGTGTGTTGTGCGTGTCTGTCATGCAATGATTTGGGATAACATACCAACATGATGGTTCTTTGGATGGGAAAATACTTGTGATGAGATTGCCAGTGTAATCCTTTGTATAACAATACTATACCCATTCAACTACAACCAGATTTACTCAAATGAACTAGCACTTATGTGAAGTACCACTTCTGTTAAGGTCCATACACACTAGGTGTGTTGACATGTACCCAAATACAATATACAAATACAATACAATAAATATTAAATACTGTTTTAATAAGAGTTGGTGATTTCCTGTGACAAGCAGCAAAGACCATTAAAGATGCAACAAAGTTAAAAGGAACAGATCACACAAAAATGAAAATTATGCCATAAACTATTCACCCTCAAACCGTCCTAAGTGTACATGACTTTCTTCTTTCAGACGAACAGTCAAGAGTTGTTTTCAAGTTTGGTAATGCTGGTGGATAGTGGCCATAATTTCGAAACTTGGTAAATTGGATATATCCACAATTACTCCGTACTCTACGTTAGGGTTGGGTTGATAGAAGATGCCATCGTCCATCGCCGATGGCCGATAGACATCACAATGTTGAGCCGGCATCGCAATCCTCTGCCCTGCCACAGCAACCAGCTCGCGAAAAACACACTTAATCTATGGCGGGATTGGCGGCAAATCTATGTCATTTTAATAAGCGAGCGCACCACTGATGCTGGCGAGCACGGTAAATAATTTCCGCCAGAGGAAAACAGATGTACATGCGAAGAAACGGGGCCCGTGAGCTCATTTCAAACCCTCGCGCGCTTGATGTGTCATCCGTGCGCAATTCAAGCATCGCGATGTTTCACATTATGCTGAGTTCAGACTGCACGATTTTCAAAGCAATCGCGTCACAGATCTTTTTATACTGCATGACTATCTGGGGTAGTATTCAGTCGCTGCTGTGTTCACACTGCATGTTAGATCGGTGACAGGTGGTTTCACACTGCATGACTTTACAACAGGAAGAATCGCCGACAACTTTGTCTCACTGCCAAACGCACGCGAGAAGTGACATGGAAACAACACAAGGTCACGTGTGCAAGACCGGAGTTCTCACGTGAGACTGAGGTTATTATTGAAAATAATAGCAAGCAAAATAAGCTTGCCATACAAAGTGCATGTGTGCTCATTTACAACGAAAAGATTATTATGGACAAGGATAACTATACCTTTCATAACTCCTCCCCTAACATCCCGCTGCCCTTGATGTTGCTCTCTCATTGGCTGTAGGTAATCACCGATGTTATTCAGTCAGAACACATTTCACACGGCATGATTCTGAATCGTCGACAGGTCCAGATATTTAGCACGCCAAATATCTCACGGGGTGTCGGCGAAACGTCGGCGGTTCTCTCAGATCGTGTCTTTGATAGTTCACACTGGGTGATTGTCACTCACGTGCACAAGCTACGATTTGCCTGTGATTTTGGGCGTTTGTCTGCGATTTCTCAAAGCCTGTCGGAGAGTCAAAATCGGGGCTAAAATCGTGCAGTCTGAACTTGGCATTAGGCATCGTACAATGCCAAATTGGTCGACATCGCCCAACCCTACTCGACGTACAGCGTATGATGTAAGTCACGTCATACGTCGAGTCATAGGTCAGCCAAGTAGTAGTAATCCAGGAAAATAAAGAGGAAGTCAGTTATTTAAGTTATAATAGAAATAGAGATTGATAAAAAACTATCAATCTGCTTCAGAGGATATGTGATACCCCCCACAAGGCGTATAGGTTAGTTTTACATTGCAGTAATTGTGGATATAGCCGATTTACTGGGCTTCAAAATAATGGGCACCGTCCACAAGCATTACCAAGCATGGAAGAGTCAGGATCAATTCGTTTAAAAAACGGACTGTTTTCATCTGAAATAAGAAAGCCATTTAAACCTAGGACGTCTTGAATAGATTGTGGTGTAATTTTCATTTTTGGCTGAACTATTCCTTTAAGCAGGAATTATAACACTAATGAATACTAACTAGAAAACAACAGCACGGCAGCTTGCCAGAAGACTTAGAAGGTTATTTCTCAAATTGAAGTCAAAATGGCATGCATTAGCTAATTTATCAGTTAATGACTAGAAAATGTTACTTAAAAGTAATGATGTAACAGAAGTGGTTGAAAGATCTTTAATTTTGTATTGGATGTTTACAAAAAAAAAAAAAAAAAAAAAAAAAAGAGGTTGGGGAATTTATTTCCTCCCATCAGCTTTCAAGCTTGTAGTCAGTTGTATAAACTGACTTTTGAAAGAAATTAGTTTAAGTGGATTAGGCGATGCATACTAGGCAAGAAAACTTTCTTTTCACAGTAAGATCTATTTATGACATTTGATAATTATCTACCGCATGCATGGACTAATCACTGACAGTTAGATCTGTAATGTGCGTTTAGAAAATGGATAGGGTAAATTTCACTTCATTCCCACTTTAATCAAATAACCATAGTTTACACACATCAGGAGAACTTCCTCAGAAAGCGAATCTAGGGATGTTCAGTCTTTCGCCTGCTGTTTAACATCCAAACACACTTTGATCATCCGCCGTTTAACCTGTTGATGAACATCTAGCTAATAACATCCCTCTCTTTGTTTACATTAAACATATCAAGACCCTAGTAAAACACTGCAAAAAAAAAATTATTCATTAACTTTTTTACTCTTGGGTTACAGTTTTATGGTTTGGTACAGTTTCAGTACTTTTCCACCTAAGGACCCTGTATGCTATATGTGCTAGGTTGCATATCTTTCTAGAAATTGCTGACTGGCGAATTTAATGTGATACAGACTTAAATGGGTACCTGCCAACTTGTACAGACAGTAATACATGACTCAGATCTCTCCTTTGGACTCAAATATCAAAGCCTAGCCTACAAAAAAAAAATAAAAAGGACTTCACTGATATTTACACCTATAAACACAAGGCCATGAACTAGATCGCAATTAGCAGCACTAAAACTAAAAGACAGAGGTAGTATGCCAGGAAGAGATGCGGTAATGACACACAAAAAAGCCATTAACATGGATCCAAATGAATCATCAGGTGAACACCTGCTTCCTATGGAGGTCCTCAGACTCTCAAAAAAGTTGACCTGAATTTTCAGGCCCTGTTATGACAAACAGCATGGTGTTGCGGTTGCTACAAAATATGTTGTAACATCATTAGAAACAGCGTAATATTGGTTTGAGCCAACAACTACAAATAAATCTCAATTATGCTCCATTCATCTTTGGCCCACATGGTTTCTTTAAGGCAGTGTTATGAAAACTATGTATGTGGCGCTACCAATAACACTGTATTACTAATACAGAAAACAATTCAGAATTCAGTCAATTATACTGTCATTGTCAATAATAACTACATCCAAAAGCATATCAATTGCGGTACAGCATAAAACAACCCCAGAAATATTGCCCTGATATTTGACAGGTGAGCTGTCAATCACAACAATCAACATTTTATGCATTAGATGGCTTAAATCAATGATATTAGTAGAGAAATATTAGGATTTTATTATTATTTATTTACATTCCTAACACTGGATATCCATCTGTATTCTATGTAAATGTGGGAAGCACAAAATGATGGTCAGTATAGCTGGCGTTTTAATACTTGCCTAACCTTCATATATAATAATAATTTACTTAGGTCTAACTGACGCTGATTTTTTCACAGTGGAACTGAAAACTGAAATCAGGTTATGAAAAACAACAAACATACAATATTAATATGGTGGAAGGTATACATTGACTTAAAGGTGGTATAGTTTAGCGAAAACAGTACTTACTTCATCCTCTGAGAGTCCATAAATGGGTTCAAAATTCGTAGCCATAAAGCCAAAGGGCAATTTAATACACACATACACAAAAACACACAAACAACGCTCGTGCGAAAGCTGGAACAATAGCAAAGTGTGCCCTCCTCCACCTCCTGTGAAGGCAAGTTGATCCAAAGCAACGAAGTCGGAGTCCAAAAACGATTATCCTTTTAAACCATATCGTGACAGAAGATGTACGTCCACCAGTTTAATCTCATTTAACGGCTGAAAATCGGTGGATACACGCTTAATTTCCCCAACAATATGATTTTCCCCTCGTCAAGTGCAAACGCGAATCATTCACTTCCTCTCAGGATCCGAAACACTCCCCGCTGTAATAAGTGACAACTTATCGCGCCAATCACAGCGTTTTCCGAAACTCCGGGAGGACGGACTATCCAATCCGTGTTGATTGGGGGCGGGGCAATGTTGTGGCACTTTTGTGGAGTAATCAGGGATGGGTAGTTTCCTAGATCCCAATATCGGATCCATAAGAACTTCACGTTTAGTTATATTGCATACATGTCTGTGGGTCTGTATGCATATATTGCGTTGATTAACACTTAGTTTCTTTTAAAAGCCTGTAATAAGCTGTTTGAATCTTGCAGCTTGTAACGGGACTCCTATGGCGGTGCTCTAGTACCCTCTACAGTTAAAAGAGCGATACTGCCAACATGTGCCAATTTATGATTAACACCCAACACTGGGCAAAGTCCAACTGTTATGCATTATGATTCATCGTGCATGTGAAACAGCCTGGAGGAACGGAACTAAAAGATGTTTTCTGCTGGTTTCTACTGCTGTTTAATTGCTCTTGGCCTTTCTACACTGAAGTGATGCTCAACAGACTTCAAACGAACCTGAGGGTCAAACGGGGATCGTTTTGAGGCAGAAATTCAGGGAAATTGTAAAGGAGTCTGAAAATCAAAGGTTGAAAAGACTCATGAAATATTCTCTGAGTTTTATAATCATATGACTCTTACATGGTCTAGCAAAGTATAACTATATTTACACTTAAATGTATGAATAAAATGATTAACATAATTAGTTGGATAAATTGAATAAACACATAGCCTAGTAAAATAATCACTGATAAATACTAAAATACACAAAGGTTGCACGAAGTTTTAAAAAGTTTAAAGCCGTCTTTTTAAATGATAAAAATAGCAATCCTACTATTTCAGCAAGCAAACATGAAACAGTGGCTCCTGACATGAATATTTACATTTACGTATATACGATTTTGTTAAAAAGATAAGGAAGTACTTTTTTTTTTTTTTTTTTTTTTGGTAAATGCATCCTGTTTTAAATTAACAAATCCAAACAAAGCATTTTCCCCAAATATTCTCAAAAATAATTCAGGGTGCCATTTACAAACAAAAAAAAAAACAGTTTGTATTAATAGCTTTTTAATATATTTATTATGGAAAGCATACAATTATCCACCTAATTTTGCTCTTTTCTTTGTGCTACACACTATTTATTAACCGCTCTGGGCAAATAACTAGAAGAATAATTGTGCAGTACTGCATGACATGTCAGTGCTATTTTAACAAGTGAATTAAAACCACGTAATAACATGCCATACCAGTTTGCAATAAGTCAAACCGCATTGGACTGTTTTTGCACAGGTAAAATAACTGCAAGTGAATGACACCGGAAGTCTTGCACATTCAAGTAGCATAATTAACGAATGGCTGCGCCTGCGTTTGCGTCAAAAATACGATGGACACATTCATTTACAATGCATTCATCTTAATGTAGAAAAAAAAAATAATATTCACAGTTTCTCTGTGTACCAGTAGATGTCACTATATCACCGCATAAAAACTAAAAGCACTCCGGTAAAATGAATCAGCTGTTTTTTCTTACCTGCCAGCTCATAAACAGACTCAAATGACATTTCACAAATGTTTCATTTATAGATACATTAAGACTTGCAGCTTGGTTTATTGCATTACTCTGAGAATGTGAATTCAGTAAAGCTTTTGAGATCCTTTTAATGACACAACATTAACAGACTAAAAGCTGTGAGTAATCTTCTGTTAACCTTAAACTAGTACTAAATGTAATGGGTAACATATGCCAATAGACATTGTGTTAATGTTCAAGTTAAAACATGGTTGATTTGGTTTAAGAACACAAATTGTAGCACAATGGCAACTCTACGTAGTTCCAGATGGTAGAATTACGTAACACCAAAACACATGGAGTAGGACAGATGAGGGTTTTTTTTTTTTTTTGCATCTCCCTCACCTACCCAACTGCAGTATGTCACTCATTGGAGGGTTTCTGGATGTGGTTAATAGAAATCTCGGTGCCAAGAGTGGAAGGTTAAAGACAGGCACAGATGAAGAAAACTGATTCATGAGCTGCATTTAATCTTCCTGTTTTTTTAAATATACAACTGTTTTAAAGCTCTTTGTCACACACAAACCAAACATGACCCTTTTAATGACTTCAATCACTTCTACAGCAGAAGGGGTCAGAGTTCATTGACAGGACCGTGATAATGGATGTTGACCGACTCAGTTTAGTGCTTTAATATTGGTTAATTGTAAAATCCTAGATTCATTGCAGCATTAATTGCATCGCATACATATGACACGCATCTACCCCCTGCTAGTTTTAATACTGGGATGCTGGTTTAAGCCGGTCCTTTGCCAGCTTAAACCAGCATCATATGCAGTTTTTTTTCAGCAGGGCACACAAATTAGCTTTTTTTCACAGGTATACTACATAAACTGTAACAAGAACACAACTAATAATTTGGGAGAGTGTTGGGATGGGGAAGACTTACTGTGAAGATTTGTCAATAAGACAGATGACTGACTGCGGCAGAAAGCACATGGCAGTGCACTCGTTCAGTGTTGGACAGCTGGCGTGAGCCTGACATGCAGTCGACCCTTTCTGGCCATGATGACGGCTCAATCTCACAGATTAGATGAGTGGATGTAAAAAAAATAAATAAAGGGAGAGACAACTGAGCCTGTTTGCACATGAATTCAGAAGTCAGGTGCTTGCAAAGATTTCAGAACATTCTGTATAGTTTAGGGTAAGATTTTTTTTGTCTGTTAAAAATAAATAGTAAATATAATATATATATATTTTTTACATTTTAAATACATTTATAAATATAATTAAGCAAAAAAAATAACAGTGATACCACAACAACTAATATAACAACCAAGTGGCCAGAAACACTTTATTTTGTCTCAATTGTACATGAGTAGTGGCTTGTTTCTGGGTTTGTCTGAGCTTAAAAACCACCTCCACCTTATTTAGCATTCACTTTTTATCCATACAGACTTATAGTAAAATAACCTAAAGCACATTCCCATTGAAGTGACCTTTGTTAAGTGCTTCATTCTTGGACTCAATCTACCCATAATCTGGCATGCTAGATTCTCAGCTGACCAAAGAAACATGATTTGGCAGAGGTCACTGGGTTTTTTGTGCCCCTGTTAGGTTCAGATGCTCAAGGGAAAACTCGTTTGATCGTTGAGCCGTGATTTCCTTCTGTCTGCTAGGGTTAAAAGTTTCGAGCACATGGGCTTGAGTCATGTCATGCCACTTGACCATGGTCAAAGTCAAGTTTTAGTTTTATAACAGGTGCTTTGGCTGAGTACTTTGAGCCCGTTCCATTTTAAAATAGCTATTTTAGTTCGACCTTCAATGAAAAGGTCACCTAAAATAAGTAATTTTTCATCTTTATGTTGTTCCAAATATTTATTTCTGTCATAGTGTTCTGTCGGTAGGTTTATGGTTTTTCTATTGAAGTTTGAGAACTCAAACCCATTCATTATATACACGGGATTTATACATGAAAATTTTTTTATTAAACATTTATGTAATATTATTATTTAATTTTATTTATTTAGATTTCTGATTCACCTAAAAACTGAGCAAAAAACTAAAATCTTCAGTCACAAAAGCTCAGTTTATACGGCATGATCCCATTCAGGTGGAATTTAACTGAAAGTTTACCTCTGCATGAGTTTGTGTGATAAGACTCGTGTCTTTTATCAATACTGCTTGTTTAATAAACTCTGTTTTCTCATCCACTCACTAAACGCACTGAAGAACTGAACTTAAAATGTATTGGAGATCATCAGAATGATGCTATTATCTTGGACTAAGATCATTATAATGACAAAATTGCCACTATAAATAAAGACACACTGCAATAATGTTTTCAGTATATTCATTTTGGGAAATTAAATTTGAGGAATTACAATGCATATAATAGTACTGAACATTGCTGTTAAGAGGTTTTACTAATGCATTAAAATAAAAAGTAGATTAGATATTTATCTAATTTATCTATCTTTATTTAATTTTTTCCTATTAGTTGTGCATGTAAGCAGTCACATGGGCACATGATTTCACAGTCCATTAAACTCAATATCTTTAGGTTCGGTGAGGTCAAGGAGTCTTGAGAATGGGAAAACATACAGCGGAAGTAGGATTGAAATGAATACATATTTAAATGTTTAAATCTTGTATTTTATCATTTTGCCATTTGATGATTCCTTTCTTTATTATTTGGTACCTCTGTTTGGCTTTGGTTACTTTTTCTAGTCACACCTGCTTGAATCCTTTGCATTATATGTTTATTGTATTGTTATGTAATGCAGTTATTGAGTTTAATGTTAAAATCCAGTTAAACATTGATAATAGTGTGAAAATAAAGATTTTCATTTGCCAACTCACAAATAGGGAAGGAGAAAGAAATAAAAATATTTATAATGACAGAAATAATGTATTACACTGTGAGATGAATAATGGGAAATCGCTGTGCTTGTATATAGTCGTACAGAATATGGCAAGAATATTTTGTAAACACCTCCTAAGTGATAACATAAAAATGTGTGAACGTCAGAAAACTACAACAACAACAAAAATATCTGACAAAAATATCACAAATGACTAGAAAAGTGAAGTTAGTTCTAAGAAAAAGTATAGCACATATACAGAACATTTGTTTATAGATGCATAGATGTAGATATAGATGGGTTGTTGTCAGCAGATTGTGACTGCCTGTGTATATATATTTGGTTCTTTTGTTTTTGAAATGTACTTTTGCCAGTGTTTTGTGGAACTTGCTTATGGAACTCTTAAACTGAGGGTAATTTTTAGAAAGTCCAGTTGTCATGGTGAAACCTTACCATTTTTTTTTGTCCCCTAGGTGCATATGAAATGTGAAATAGTTTTTTCCACTCGCTAACAAGCGCCTAACCATACTTCAGTACGGTTACTTTTTTAAACTCTTAACACAATTAGCACAGCATCGGTCTTTTGTGGCCATCCCATTCACACATTTCATGTGGTTTTCACCCAATATGCCGTCAGTGAACACATTTCCACAATGCTTACATTTTCTTAACAGACAGGCTATTTGTAGTATTTACGAATGTTAACACACAACATCCCACAACAGCAAAAACAATATTCCAAACCTTAGATACAGGATAAAAACCTCTGCTGCAATGATATCAGTTCAAAAACAAAAATATATCTCAGCTGATAATAAACAAACAATTGAATAATTGACACATAGCTGATTTATGTTGGGTAAATTGGGCCAACCACAGCTGATTCCAGTCTGGCTTAGGCTCAGTGGCAGGGGTTATTTTTTTCTATTACATTTACACTTATACAGGAAAAGGAGGACTTTGAGGAGTGATGTTTTTGGAAACAGAAAAAGACAAACACTGTAATGTCTGGACGAGGAAGAGTAGGAGCAAGGGGCCCAGGGAGAAGAACAGGCCAAGGGAGAAGAGCAAGCTCAAGTGGCATTCCAAGGGCTGCAAGAACAGTAGTCAGTGATGGAGTTCGTGGCACTATCATTGACCATGTAATCAACCACGGACTTTCACTAAGAGAGGCTGGTGAAAAAGTGCAGCCCAGTTTGAGGCGGTTGCCTCCATTATAATATGCATCTTTCAACAAACCAACAGGTAAGTATTGCATTTTACATGGATTGTTTCTATTTACGCTTGACATGTCAATTTGGTCATGCAGTCATGCATATGTTGAATTTTTTGTCCCTCTAAAGAATGCAACGTCTTCCAACCTCAGGGGGAAGAGGAAAGCTCCTCAGTAATGATCAAGAGCTTGCCAATGTAGAAATGGTTGTTGCAAATAATGCAATCACAACCATGTTTCATGGATATTTTGTTCACTGAAAGCAATACTGCAAAACTTTTTCTGTTCTATCATACCGTGTTTCTACTGTAGTAAACAGTAAAGGAATTTGCTTTTTACTGGAATGCTGTTGAATGTGAACATTACTGTACATGTGGACGTACAGTTCCCAACCAAGAAATTTAGTGTCAAACCGGTGGATTTTTCATGCAAATACCTGTACAACTGAAACATAAAAGTCTATAGTCTAAAGTCTATTTTAAAACCTGGTGTACTTTGATTGACTGCATGTACCTTGTGAAGTGAAAACAAGTGTTATTATTTGACAGAATAACTTCATTTTAACTCAGATATGCAGTGTTTTAGTAATGTTAGTGTGTGCAGAGAAAGATGTCTTCTATTTTGAAACGAAGAGTTATATATTTAATAAAATGTATTTTTGAGAAGAAAATGATCTGTTTGGTCAATTGTGTTTTGTAGAGTCTGTAAAAGTATCTGAAGTATGTGCATCTTAGCGACTGAAAATAACTGTAAGACCTCTTACCTCATGTGATGTAATTGCTTTTTTATGGCCTAATGGTATGTAATAACCTATGTCTGGATTGAAATGCCATTGAAGACTTAGGTTCGTACACCATTGGTGACAGAAATTAAACCTGTAAGATACAGTGAGAATGTTATGATGACTGTTATCAAGTTCTCAAGCATTACGTGGGCTTCATTAGGAGCTAAAATGTGTGATTTAAGCAGTAATACATGTGATTTTTCCGGTTATTACTCAAAAAGGCCAGCTTGAATCATCTTGTGCTTTGTCATTTTAAGACCTTCTATTTTGATGAAGTGTTTTCTCCTCATTTTCCGCTCTCAGAATCCATTTGTTGTCAGTTTTTCCCATGTTTATTTCCTTGAATAATGTTGTATTCCTCAAAATTTCGAACACGTATCTCCTTCTAGAAATTATAGGCTGTTGACATTTGCATTGCTTTTAGCTGTGCAATTTTCATCATTCGGATCCAAGAGCAACATGGATCTGAAGACCGTTAATGAAAATGCCCGAAAATATTACAATATTACTTTAAATTTGGCAACAGCAGTGCTTGTGTGATTCATTTCCCCTCAGTTAGAAGCAGGTAAAATCAGAAGAGTCCAGTGTAGGTCCTTGCTGCAAAAATGAGAAACTAGGCAATTAAAATGTCTTAGTCATATCTGATTTTACAGATCGGCCCAGATCATGAGACTTACAGCAAATACATCCTCTGATACGAAGCGTTTTATAGGTCATGATATCTTTCCACATCCTGATGTTGTGTTTTTCCATGGCCACTAGGAACACTGCAATGTCACTAAATAGAGGAAGTTCCACAGTCTCCTAGTAATCATTCAATTTATTACCATCTCAATGAGACACACTGAGCAGCAAAAACTCAAGAGCATGATGTGTAGCCTTTAAAACAGGTTTTACAGTGTTTGACCAAGAACAGAACCTGTACAGTCATGTGTTTGGATAGCAAGTACAAGCAGTTTACCGTCATTCCGGATGATCATAAATCACACTCTATCTATCTATGTTTTTGTCTTTGACTCAAAACCGCAGAGAAAAGCTAACTAAACACTTCTGCTGCACAGCAATGCCTATTTTAAGTCCCTCTTGTAACATTTTTGACCACAAATGTATTGTTGTAAAGCAAATAACCAGTTGCAATATGTAATAAATAATACATTTAATTATTAGGTGTGCTTCCTTCAGTTTCCTAAGGAAGTAAAGGCACTGTTGTGCATTTTTAAAGAGTGTCGAGGTATTGTCCAGAAAAGATCCTCAGAGAGATGAACTCCAAGAAACTTGAAGCTGGTCACACATTGTGTGTGGTCTTTCTTGGTCCGTCGGTGGTCTACAATCAGCTCTTTGGTCTTTTGGGTGTTCAGTGCAAGGTTGTTGTTGGTACACCACATGGCTAGATGCTGAACCTCGTCCTTGTAGGCTGTCTCATTATCGTCGCTGATCAGGCCTACCACTGTGGTGTCATCTGCAAACTTGATTATGGAGTTTGAGCCATGCACAGGTATGCAGTCATTGGTGAAAACGGAGTAGAGGATTAGGCTCAGCACACAGCCCTGTGGTACTCCAGTGTTTAAAGTCAGGGTGGAGGAGTTGTGGTTTCTGATTCTAACAGGCTGTGGTTTGTTAGTGAGAAAGTCAAGGACCCAGTTACCGAGGAAGGGACTGATGCCAAGACCACAGAGCTTGGAGGGGATCACAGTATAGAAGGGAGAGCTGAAATCAATGAATAGCATCCTAAAATATGTGTTGGTTCAAAACCAAGTATGTCAGGGCAGATTGGAGGGCTGAGACAATTGCATCCTCCTGTTGGATTTATAGGCAAACTGGTATGGATCCAGTGTTTGTGGCAAGCGAGTTTTTAGGTGGGAGATGACCAGCCTCTCAAAACACCTGTTTTGGTACGGGAACAATGGTTGCAGCTTTGAAGCAGTTGGGGACAGTGGCTTGGTCCAAGGAGAGATTGAAAATTTTGGTGAAGACCTCAGCCAGCTGTTCTGCACACGACCTAAGCACTCGGCCAGGAATGCCATCAGGATCGGCTGCTTTATGCGCGTTCAGTTTTTGCAACTGAGAGTGTGAGTGGCAGGTCGTCAGGAGGCAGCACCAATTTGATGGATGGTTCTGTGTTTCCACAATCAAAGCGAGCATAAAAGTGGGTGGCAGTGCTGGTTGGGGGTGTACTGTTTGCTGGTTTATAGTTTGTAAGGGCATGGATGCCTGTCCACATGCACCAAGGGGGATTGTTTTGGAATCTGTCCTTGATGCACAGTTTGTAATTGTATTTGGCTAATTGGATTCTCCTCTTTAGGTTGGACCTGGATGAGCTGTAGGCTTCACGGTCGCCAGATTTGAAAGCGGCGCTGCATGCCCTCAACAGAAGCCGTACTTCCTTGTTCATCCAGGGTTTTTGATTGGGGTACATTCTAATTACATTGTGGGAACAACGTGTGTTCGCGTGGCTGTTCACTTCTCACTGCTGTGTGTGTCTGCACTTGGATGGGTTAAATGCAGAGCACAAATTCCTAGTATGGGAAACCAGGCCATATGTCACGTCCTTTCCTTTCCCTTTCCAAAGGAGAGTTATTTCTTAGCTAGTTTAGCATTAGCATCCTGGGGTACATACACTGCTGCGATTATGGCGGTTGTAAATTCAAGGGGGAGATGAAGACGTATTTACTATTAGCAGAACACTGGGCTTCAGTAATAACAGCATCGGTGCACCACATTCTGTTTACATAGATGCAAACACCCCCACCTTTGCTTTTACCGGAGTTCACAGCCGTTCTGTCAGCCCCGTAGGTATTGCGCCCCTCCAGCTCAATCGCGCTATTTGGATTGGTGCTATTGAGCCAGGTTTCCTTGAAAATCACAACAGTCCATAAACATTCGTTGAGTGTCCGTAGTCGTAGCTTGTCAATTTTATTAGCCAGAGATCGTACACTGGCGAGAAAGATGCTTGGTAGCGCTGGACGATGTGGGTTGAGCTTTAGCTGAGCCCGCAAGCCGCTCCGCTTGCCCCGTCTTTGTTTACGTTCGCAGCGCCGACGACGTGCACTTCCTGTCGGATTGGCTAGATCACCCGAGCTCGGGGTCCGTAGTAAATTAGGGAGGTAGTAGATGAAGATCTATTGCTGGATCCACATATGTGTTTCTGTAGTGGAGTTTGATATTCAATCATGTGTGACGGTTGTAAATAGCGCTAAGCTCTGACGAGCAATCTGACTAAAAATAACTGGTAAAATAAGAAGTAATTAGCAAAAACTGGAGAGACCCCGAACCTCACGTTGTTCACGCACCGCCATCATGGTTGTATATAACATATTTAAATGTTAAATATTATATACTTTTATAATTATATATATATTATTTATTAAATATAACGCCATATATGTGTATGATATATGACATACACACACACACACACACACACATATAAGCCTACTGTTCGTACAGCGGGAGTAGCTGATGTGGGAGGAGCTGAGCAGTCAAAGCCACGCCCACTCTCAGTCAGATCAGTTAGACAGGAGAGACCCATCACCCGAAGGCATTTGACTTACCTGAGAGTTGCAGGAGCGCACATCTGCTCAAGAAGACACCAACTCAGCTTGAGTGTTCGGTTTCATAAGCAAAAACAGCAGAAATCAGCCAGTTCAATGTAGCCTTTCTGCTAGCGCGATCATTAAAGCGGGATTATAGGAGCTCATCACCACCCTATTAAACAGCAGGTAAGCGCGCAACTTATACTTTTCTGACTTGTGAGATCTCGCAGACAGTGTGAGCAATGCACGTGACTGAATTCGAATAAGACAAAATTGATACTGCAAGGTTTATAATGTTGCACGTGATCAAAATGTTCTATTGAATTATTTAACTGAACTACATATCCATCGTGTAATTAATGTCACGTTTGAATCTACTCAATATAAGAAGGCTATTTTATATTTAAGCAACTTTACTATATTATTATTATTATTACTTTATTAAGACATAATATAATAAATTGATAAATGTTGGTCACATTTTACATTAAAGAGTTTATTTACAGTGTATATTTATTGTATTAAAAATATGGAACCTTTGAATAATACAGGCTAAATTAACTACATTAACTACATGAATTACATATCATGTAGTAGGCTTTATGTTATCAGTGTGCACACTGCTATTATAATTCATTATTATACTCTTGTGACTTAAATCTTTTTGATTTTGATCATTAAGTAGCCTCACTCTGGCCCAGAATCAGAGCAGGGCTTTACAGTCTAATTATACTAGCTGGTGGAAAGTGCTGATATAGGCGTTCATTATGTAATGAGCTTTGCATTGGTCTAATCCTGGGAATAAGAGGACAGAATGCATGTGAAGTCTTCAGTGTTCTAGTTCGTCAGTGCGAGTCAACAATTTAATAATGGCTGACTTATGTTTCAGAGTCAAGGGCTGGTTTGTTCAAAATTAGATCTCATTTGAATATTAATAGTCTGGAATATGGGCAGTTTTTCTAAAGCTGGTTAGGCAGAAAATGAATTAAATATCTTTTTGGTTGTATTGTGTGTGGTCTTTTCTTCTCTTTAGTTTATACAGAGTTTGTCGTAATACACTTCTTTTTTCATTTTCCTCTGTAATGCTGAACTGAAACGAGCTTTACTTTTGGTGATTAAAAAAATTATTATAGTAAATCAGTCAAATCCAGTGCCTGTTCTTAGTGTTTGGTACTGGACGCACCGGAACAGCGGACAACAGCTTCTTAACCTGATTAAACTGAGACCTGCCACTTATAAGTTGCCATTCAGATGATTGTATCAATGAAAGGGTTCAACACACTTCTATATCACTCTGGTTGTTTATTGAGCCAGCTAGAAAAACTCTTGCTACCATGATAGTCTGACTTTTGTTGATTAGAGCCATCTTGAGAGCCTTGATTACAAGTAGTCTCAAATGTTTGGATACTGCAATGTGTGTGACCAACAGTTTTGATTGAACAGTTGCAGTTTTACATATACAAACACACACATATGTGTATATAAACCTCTTTGTGGCTTTTTTATCCAGTATATTGCTCTTAATGTTTTGAAGTGGTGCTTGTGAGGGTTTTCAGTTTTCTATTCAGCACTCACCTATGTACTGTTCACTTGATGAACTCACACACTTCTGCATTATTTTATGCTTTTATTGCTTGGCATCATCAGGTCTATGTAAAGGACAGATCCTACGTCAGAGAGCTGTTGAGTAAAAAAAAAATCTCAAACTTAATTTTAGAAAGCTTTGTTATGAAGATTTTTATTGAGTAATTATGTTGCATACTGCTGTTCCTTATATCCAGTGATATCCAGTGCATATATACTTGATATACAATGCATTTATGGACTGTTATAGTGTTTATTGTTCTTTTTAGAGCTTGAAAGATGCATTTAAAGAAATATACAGTTTTAAGTTGTAAAATATGAAGACATCCTGTAATGCTGGAAACATTGTCATAGTTTTTTACTTTGAGTTTCTGGCAATTTCTATTGTAAATTGATTGCAAAGTTGTTTTTTTTGTGTGCCACTGACAAATTCAAATGTGTTTTTTCTCAATTGGTGTAGTTTGTGCTATTGATGTAGGACTGTTATATATGCTAATAAATAATGGCTGAACATAGAGCTTTTGAATTAGTGTTTACGTGATCGATTAATGGACATAATGGAACATCAGTCTGCTGTAAATCAATTCACTGCAGTTTCCTGAACTGATGTCAGTAGAAGCCATTCAAAGTTAATTAAAAATGCCATCTAACATGAGCAAATTGCTGCAAATGTACTGTGGGAGTCTGGGTGAAGCAACTGTGGATGAATCCGTCTTGGTCTTGCAGTAATGTGCATTTGCAAGCACGAGTGCTGATATTTGTCTAGATTACAGAGAGCTTGTCCGACTGGTTTCACCGTTTTTAAGGAGCCCTGTTATTGCAACAACAATGCCCATTTTTATCAGTTCAAACGGTGAAGAATATTTTGGCTTCTGCTCAGTACACGTGCTACTTCTCTTTGCTCTTTTGTATTTCTTAGACAGCTTGTATAAATATAAAGCACGATTTTAAAGGTGCCATAGAATGCATTGAGAGAATATTTTAAATTGTTCTCTGATATGTACATAGAAGGTATGTAGCT
>JAUMHQ010000085.1:4147055-4160229 GCA_032361165.1 Enteromius paludinosus
GATGGTGTTTGAGACTCACAGTATGTTATGTCCATGTACTGAACTGTTATTATTCAACCATGCCAAGGTCAATTCACTTTTCCATTCTATGGCACCTTTAAATCAAATTCAGATGCATTTCTAAAAGACTTATATGATTTATAATGCCGCCTACTTATATTGTGCAGGGATAGTTCACCCAGAAATTGCAATCATATGACCATTTACAAGCTGTTACAAATCTATTTGACTTTTTCTTTTTGAAACACAAAAGTAGGCATTTCTAGGTCATTTAGGTTGCGGAAGTCGCAATTAACTTTTTTATATCTCACTATTTCCATTGAATTGCAAGATGTAAACTTCTCACATCTTTTTCATTTTTGTCCTGTGGTTGGAAACATGCTTCCATAACTTTCCCTTTAAGAAAAAGGCATTTCAATAAAGGCAAGCCTGTTATTTTATTGCTGCAATCTTGTAAAGCAGTAATTAAATCAAGTGTGTCATTAGTAATTGATCATGAGTTTACATTTTCAGTGTGATCTGATTAAACCTGAATGACGACAGACTGCTCTAGAGATTTGTGTTAATTAGTCTTAAGCAGTTATTGCCGCCCACCTAGGTGACTAGATATGTCCCCAAAGACACAGGGCAGCCCGTCAACAATGTAATGATCCTAATCCCTAACGTTAGTATGGATTTGGCTCACGGCCGATCACCTTTCAGGTCTATGTCACCCACTATAGTGCAACTCTACACCTCTGAAGGTGGGCTGGATCTGGCTTGTGCTGGATAGTGATGTATTGTGCAACCGCTGCAGAGTTTCACTGTGGGGGCTAGAAAACAGTGTTTGAAATAACAACACGCTGTAAACTCACAAATCTTTGATAAACCGTCAGAAAAAATAAAAAGTGTTAATCAACCATGAAAGTTTCTATTTCAGTGCATCTTTTACAGTTGCTTCCTGCTATGGTTTTCCACTAAATTCTGGATAATATCTAAACAGATGGCCCCTATTTCTAGGAAATATTTGATTGTCTTTCTTGGGCAGACGTTTGGCATGTGACAACATGCCCTGTGTACACTGGAAAAAAAGGGTGTACTGTTTTCCCTGAGAAATGAGAACGTTTTACAGTTAATTACAAAGAATTAGCAAGTAACATAATGAATTGAATATGAAATTTTGTAGTTTGTGCTCCAGTGGTCTTTAAAAAAAGGAAGATTGTTTTAGTGCAACACTTTAGAAAAAAGTAATTGCAAGTTTTACAATTCTGTGAAAAATCTGAATAAAGATCAGATTAATCACATCCCAAATTTTTGTTTACAAAATGTATGTGTTTGTTCTTTTGTGTCTGTTAATACACATGCATGTATATATTTAAGAAAAAATAATATTTTTATGTATTCACTATTCAGTATATTTATTTCTAAGATAAATATAGACATGTAAATACATATAAAAATATTTTCAAAATATATACTGCATGTGTGTGTATTTATATAGGCTGTACATAATACACACAGTCAGAACACATATATTATGCAAACAAAACTTTTATTTTGGATGCAATTAATCACGATTAAACTTTTGACAGCATATATATTTGCTTTTTTCCTTGGCAGAAACAGTGCAGATCAAAATAGAATTACAAATGTAAACAAAGAATTATTGTAGGTTTTAATTTCTTGCACTCTTAATGTTTTTGATTTTGTCAACAGTAAAATATTTTTGACTCTTAATAGCCATACAAATTGCATATAACTGTGGATTTTCTGAAGCAAACTCTCTTCTCATAATAAGGGCTCTAATGCACTCCTCCTGGTGAATGATGATTCACAACCTTGCCATTTTTCTGCGAAGAGGTCCAGGATGGAAGCAAAAACTGCATTTTATTTTATTGTCATGACTACTAACATCATGTCAACTTTTGACTGAAGTCTTGAGTGATAGGTTATATGGTAAAATATAGACATACTAATTGGAAAATTGCTCTTGCTATATCTTGTTGATATGTGCTGAAAAAACCCAAATAACCTCACCGCTCACTGACGATACGCAAACTATGACAAACATGCCCCCAACATGACTCAATATTTGTAGTTAATATAAATGGATAGTTCTTAGCCATTTTGGAAGTCAGCAGGCTATTATATATTTGCTTTTTCCATTTTTATAAGGTTTAGTAATCTCACCTAATGCTCACCAAGGCTGGTGGTAAACCACTATAAATATGGTAAAAATAGCAATATTATCAAATAGTTTTGCAATTTAATATGCAAATTTGTTGTGTGATTTTTTTAGCATCATTACTTCGGCCTTCTTTTAACACTGTAATAATAAGAGCCATTATTAATAACTTTCGATTTTTTTTGCACCCTCCCAAATAGATTATCTCAGCCAAATATTGTCCTATCCAAACAAACCGTACATCAAACGGAAAGCTTATTTATCTATATCATATTTATTACCTTTCAGATTATGAATACATCTCAGTTTCAGAAAATTGTCCCTTATGACTAGTTTTGTGGTCCAGGCTCATACATTGCTAACATATTGCACAAATAGTTTTTCATGGATTAATACAGTGAGTTAGTTCCTCGCAATTCACAGAGCAAATGTAAAACCTCCTGAATAGGTAAAATGATGGAGCACAATTAGGGCAGCTAATCCTCCTAGATCTTTTCAAGGCTTTAACCTGACAACATTAATGCCTAATGCCAGCAAGACCTCTCAGAGGTCTATCTATGGAATTATCGGAGACAGAAATGGCAAAGAAGAGGGGAGGTTGGGAGAGAGAGCGCGAGTTGCTAGATAATCTTTAGATACGAGCCGACTTGTCGACAAGCCCCTGCTTGCTACCATTCACCCGGCTTAGCAGCTTACCCTCCCTTGGAAGTTATGTAAGATAGCTGTAAACAGTAGGAGGGAAATCTTCTAATGCCAATTATCAGATCAAAAGGAACATTCTTAAAATCAAAGCGCCAGAGAGTAGATAATACCATCAGGAGCGCACGCAATAAACCAATGGCTGCTGTAATGCTAGAAGGAAATGACAATAACGTCGTGTTTGCCCTCACCACAGGCACCACCATGTCTGAATTTTCATTTGACATGACCAAGTTACGGTACAAGCCAGGTTGTCAATGGCTTTTCTGCAACAGTTCAGAGTACAGTATTTGTTTGCCAATAAACAAGCGTTCAGTGCATTCATTCTAGTCAATAAATCAATGCGAGATTACTTCTGGGTTGTTACCTTTGGAAAAGTCCTGCTTAAGGCCATCGTCGCTACTTCACAAGAGCAACAATGATTGATGTATATATTGTAGTCAGATGCGCCTGTTTGTGATGTGCCGTTTCATTATTGGATTAATCTTGGTTCAGGATTGTGTTTTGAAGATTACGGGGTCAACAACCCGCACACCTTTATAGCTTTGCTGATTGATTGCCAATTAAGGTTAATAAACAACAGACCAATTAGATGACAGAATCTAAATAAAAAAGTCAGTAAATAAAAGATTGTTTACTAGGCCATTAAAACACTTAGAAATGCAGAAAGATTAGAAAATAAATAGTTTAAAAGCTCTATTATGCATACTTTTTAAGAGTGTTTACCATGGTTTTTGTTTACTAAAACTGAAATGACATTTTTATTTTTTGTTATTTGAAATATAATTAACTGAAAATATACATAAAAATGACATTAATAAATATTTTAGCAGAATTTTTCATTTTGTTTATTTTAATGTGCTAAAATAACTAATAATAAAACTGAAATCAAATTTAATAAACAATCTACAGACATACATAAACTCATTTTATTTTTAAATTGACTAAAAAAGAATATATAAAAAATAACAATTAATTCCAAATATTAATTAAACATGACGTGATTTTATAGAGGTCTGCTGACTTAACAATTGTTTATTATTAAGATTTTTCTTTGACTGTATTGATTTTTTTTTTGTAGCCTTTTGAATTATTATTTTGAAATCAATCATAAAAGTTTATATATCTGTGTCTGAAACCTGTGGTTGAAAAAGTTGTTGAAAAGGTTGTCTTAAGGTTTGGGGCAGCTATCATGCTGCTGTCCTTGGTACTGAATGGTTTTTAATGCTGACCAGAGTCTGGCAACATGACAAGATATGAGACTGGTACCATTCACCTCATCTGACTATAGGTATTCTTATTTCCTTATAGGTTAAGTTTCCGTATTCCTCAACACCAAAAAATCTAAAAGTCAAGTAAACACTAGATTTAACTAACACATTGGTTGCATTGGCTTTCAATGATGGTTTTGGCCTGTTGACAGATGACAAAAGAGAGTCCTATATGTGAACAGACAGAAACTAGAGCGCTGCTTTAGGGCTAAGTAAGACTGAGCTGGGACAGGCCTCTGAGAGATAAATAGAGTAAAAGTGAGGAGAAAGTAAGAATAGTGTGGAAAAGTTTGGAAACCATTCATTCTTTCTTCTCTAAAAGAAGATATATTTAATGATAATTCATTCTATTACCTGTCTGCATTCTTCTAAACCTGTTACTGGTGTTATGTTACGGACAGAGACACTTTAATTGGGTTTTAGTTGGGAATGACTTAAAGACATAGAGCCTCAAAAGCCATGCAGTGTTGCATAGAATCATTTTGTGAGGTATTAACGAGAATCGGTTTATGAGAATGTGGACAGGAAGTACAACAAATTATTATTAAGTGCCCATGATTTACTCTTTTCCTTCATGTCATGTGCAGGGCTCTGTAGAACACAAATGTTTTGCAAGAAAATGCAACTTTCCTCATTTTTTCAGAGGAACCCAGTATTTTTTCAAGAAATTGCAGTTTTCCCTTCCATATAATTTTTTTTTCTCATCACCATGTCCACTTTGCGGTAGAAATTTTTCAAATACCAATATACCAACCCTTCCCAAGCCAACAGATGCATTTTCAGCAGTGCATATTGGAGTTGTAGGTTTACTGAACCGTTCATTATGGAAAGCCACAATCCCATGGCCTCCTTCAATCTTCATGCTTGTTGAACTCATTGAGGCTCTATAGGGCTGCCAGCTTGTGTCAGCTCAGTGTCATGCATTATTCCACTTTGCATCGCAATGGAAAATGAAGCCCAACACAGTTTGACCAGGTCTTTCTGTTATGATGATATAATGCCTTACATAATCAGATATGGAGTATATGCCAGCTGGAGAAGGTTTTTTCCCCCCCCCTTTTTTTAATCTGTGATGCCACCCTGTTCACAAGGGGAAATAAAAGTTCTTTGCTCTCTCTCTCTCTTCCTCTCATTTTCTATCTGTCATGTTTACGTCTATCCCAATCTGCGGTCTTAATATCATGCTTTCCATGTGCTTAGTGCTTATTTTTGTCATCAGATTAATGCTGGAGATTAAGCTGATTCTACAGAGTAGTCAGATGCCAAATGTTTGGGCATATTATTTCCATGCTTAAACTGGTAGCCCTTAATATAATAAAGTGTAAGAAACTGATACCTCTTACTGAGAAAACGACCCGCATGATAAAAAAATAAAAATGTAATTCACTGATTAGCTTGTCCTCCATGCTTTTTGGCGCAGGTTGCATTTATGCAAACAAACGGCTGTTAGTGTAGAATTCATGGTTATTTAGTTACCAGAAAATTTTGTGTCATATTTTGAATATGAAGACTTGTCTTCTGACAGTTTTTTTGTTTGAGTGGATTATGAGGTCAGGTCATAGGTCAATATGACCTCATCTTTCCAGATATATGTCAGTGATACATTTTGAGATTTATTAGTATGGCCATTAATGGGAACTTTGAGTTTTTTGCAAAATGATTAAAATCCATTGCTTACATTCTTTCGAAATTCTGAATAGTTTCTGATAAAAATATTAAGCATCCTAAATTGCCCAGCTAATGTGGGTGTTTTGATTGTTGTTTAATACTACACTTCATATCATAGATGAATCAGGTTAAGTTTAGTAATTTACTGTTTAGTGATTTTTGCAAATTTTCCCTCAGAACTTTGGCCTATAACTTACTCTTGATTTATTGAATAAAAGAATAAAATAAAAGTGTGTGGGTAATAAGGCCAACACCCCAATTATTTCTTTAAACACTTGAGATCCCTCAATTCAGATCCCGGCTCTAACATACATACTGTAGTCTGGTGTTTCTTTGGCTCTGTAAAGATGTGGCAACATATAACATTACAACATTCCAGAAAGATCAGTGATTTACTAAAAACTTTATAGTCTTGGCTGCTCAGATTGTTCATGTCTATTCATTAGAGCAGGGTCAACGTTTGTGCTCTGATCTTTCTTGTTTTTGACGGTAGGCTTCTGCTCATGTGTAAGTCCCAGTTAAAGTAGAAAATTCCATTATTAATAGTAGCATTTTTGAGTTACAGAATATTTTCATAATTATTCAACCCCTATTCAGCGTAGCTTTTTTTTTAAGTCACTTGTTTTTATGGTAGGGCACAAATTGTTTTAAAACTTACAAATATGTCTATAATAAATCTCAGCTAGCTTGAGCTGTTTCAGATGCATCAATGAAGCCCATGAATGTGCTGAATTTGAGTGTCAAATATAGTTAAAAGAAAAAGAGCTCACAAAAGCTATAGAGAATAAATCATAGTTTATTTCCTATTCAGAACATTGAAAACTGTACGTTTGTTTAGCTGTGTGTCTGACATGATCATAGTTCAGTTGTTTCTACAGACATTTAAACCTTTGTTTGGAGGCATGGATCTGTCTGTCTGTTTTATGAGTCTTTCTGGAACATTTGCATATGCCAATAACAGTATTTCGGCTGAAAGTGGATGTCGAAAAGCACAGTAAGTCCTTGGCCTCAAGGTTGTAAACGTTCAGTAATTACTCATAAAACTAGTGGAAAAATTCCCACACTAGGAGTGCTCTTTTACATGATGCTTCAACCGAGTAAAATGAAGAATGTGGCAGTTTGATGAGCACTATATTTTTAACTGGTAGGCAGTCGGTATAGATGAAATATTGATGTTAGCTTTCAAGTTCACAGTGACGAAATTACTTGGGCTGATCAGAATTGCTCTGTTCTCTAAAATCAAACGGATCGTGATTCATTTCTTCCTTTGATAAGATGTACCAAAGAAGCAAATGATTGAAAAGGTGTTGAAGGTGCAGCTGTGATGGATAAGTATTGTTTACTGTATGTCCAGAGATTGACAAAGGACACATTTAATTATTGTGTCACTGCCTCCTGTCATGAGTACAAGTATAAAACCTTATGTCTTCAGTTTGATAAAAACATGTAAAAAAAAACACCTTGTTCCAGGAAGCATATTTCTACACAAACAAAAACAATGAAATCTGACCTTAAAAACAATCAATGCTAACTCAGTTTTTTTTTTGGCTGCTCTGTTTTAAAGAGCAGTTATTATCAAGTGACAATAAAAGTTCAGTGTCTGTTTCTTCATCTTATACTGAACACAGACGGTTCATGAACAGGTGAATCAATTACTGTATCTACTCTCTTCAGGTTTAGTATGTATTTTGAATTTTCTGGAGATTTTTATTTGTAAGGGATAAATTTTGTATTTCACAATAATTTCCCCATCTAAGTGATGTTGACAAACAAGTTTCGGGAGGAGCTCTGACGCAATGATTAGCTACAGCTGTTACCAATCCCCTAATCAGTCTAATTTCCTTCCAGCCAATCAAATTCATAAGCCTTCCCCTTAAATAGGCCCCCTTTTCCTCCCTTCCTTATCTCGTTACGCGTCCCTCCTCCACCCCTTCTCTGCCGTTATTTTGCGCCTTCCTCCAGGGGGCGAGCAGGATTCGAGCTCAGCCCTAGTTAGGGTTCTACCCCTTAGGGTTCCATCTTCTAGGGCTCGGCGTTTGGTGACATCCCGGCTCGCTCCCCGGACAGCACGCCAAATACGCCCTAATTGTTATCATAAGGAAGCGTGAACTCGTGAAATGATGTTTAAATAAACAAATTTTGGGAGGAGAACGTTTGAATGTTAAACAGCTGCAGCCTAACCCTAACCTAATTACCCAATCAGAACGTATTCCTGCCCTTTATATACCGCCAATGTCCTTACATGTCTTCGCTCTTGCGTTCCTCCGCCTCCCCTTACGCCGCCTAGCAGAAGCCGGGTGTCGTTCCCGGCCAGAGGAGAACAGGTCCCCGCTAAGTCAGGTTTCTCTGCCTAACAGAGTTTTTCCTTGCCACCGTTGCTCCCAGCTTGTTTCTGTGAAAAAATAATTACTGAGTACTTTATGTCATGTATCTGACAATCATACAGCTGTTATATCTGACTTTTCCACTCTTGACAGATCAAAGGAGTTCAGAAGCCATCAGGCACAATGAGGAAGTCTGGCGCCGTGCTGGTTTTGACCTTTATCACCAAATTAATATCGCAAGCAGCAGGTGAGCAGTATTAGGAATCCTGTTATGCAAGATCTCACTCAAGTTACCTCACTAAGTATAATTTTGGAACAAATTTTCAGTGATATAAAATATGGAATACAGTAATGAAATGCAAATTATGTCCACAGGTGTCAGTCCGCCAGGCAAACCCAGACTCACAAGCTGTCGCTCTCCAGAGAAAGAGACCTTCACATGCTGGTGGGAGCCTGGAGATGATGGAGGCCTGCCCACAACCTACGCCCTCTACTACCGTCTTGAAAAGTCAGTCTCTGTTTTACCTTTTCTCTTTCTAAAGCTGACAAAACGGCTCATCTTGAGAGTTGACTCTGTAATGATTATAATTACTCTTTTCTTTGGCTCCTAATGGGTATTAAAGGTCTCGTATCTTAGCCTTTCCTCCAGTAATAAGTGGTTTTAACCGTTTCGAGTGCCATGTGTTTGTTTCCCTTTGTTTCTGAGCATGTATGTGAAATACACACACACATGCCCGCACACCCTGTCCAATAACTCAGAATTTCATCAGAGCGGATCCTCGTTAGTGCCATGAAGTGTTGTGCCAACGTTACGGTTCGAGATTCAGCAAATACTGTACACAAACATTGCATCTAATACCTTGTAATACTGCACCGAGGGGAGTTCATAGAATTCATTTTAATACAGTTGAATGTGCTGATATTTCAAGGCTAATATTGATATGAGCAGATTTTCTTTGCTGCACTGACAAAGACTGGCTGAATCATCAATATCATAATAAAACATCAATATTTTGGGGCCATATTTTCCAAGACACGACTGTATTTTAATTGCATATAACTGCAACAAAAAAGCTGTATTTTGCCAACTTTAAGGAGTACACTGACATACACACTGCTGTTAAGAAGTTTTTATTTTTTTATTATTTTTTATTATTATTATTATTTTTTAGATCTCCTTTTATTTCCGCACAATACAGAAAATCAATAATAATGTTAAAAATTATTACAAATTAAAATACAATTTGTTGTCTATTTAATACATTTTAAATTGCAATACTTCCTGAAAAGCAAAGCTGAATTTGCAGCTGCTAACATGCACATGATTTAATGCACAAAAATAAATAAATAAATCATTAATAGAAACGGTGTTCATTTTTTCAGGATTCTTTGATTAGTTAAAAAAAAAACTGTTTATTGAAAACTTACTTTAAAGAAAATCTTTTTTTTTTGCTGAGCGAGATCATTTAATATTTTTATGATAACATATCAACATGAGTATTGCTGTTATATGAACACTCTGTTTCTGTGTATGAGTGCAAGTTTTCGACTTTAGTTATAAACTGTCGCACAGATTGGACACAAACTAGCTGTAGAAATGTTTGTGTTTTTACTGATGATCGTCTAATTTGTATTAACGTATGTCTCTCTGTTGATATCTCTCATGCGCAGCTCAGAAACGGTGTATGAGTGCCCAGATTACAGAACGGCAGGCGAGAACACGTGTTTCTTCAACAAAAACGACACATCCCTTTGGGTCAACTACAACATCACTGTGGTGGCCACCAACGCCCTGGGGAAGAACATCTCAGACCCTGTAGAGGTGGATGTGGCCTACATAGGTATGCTACCATTCACTTGTACAGTACATATGATTTGTATCATATCCTTATTTTGTTTATATCTCTTTCTCTGCCTCACTCACCATCCTTCCTGCAAAATGTGTCATTTATTTCTATATTAATCTCGCAAATAACAGAAAGACTACTGTATGTATTTTACTGCTGCTGTATGGGATCACGGTTGCAAAAAAAAACAAAAAACACATTATTTGCTCTAAAAATATCCTTGGTCACATGCTTTCTACTTAGTTATGCCATGAGGCAAATTTTTTACCAATTTAAAAATTGTTTACTTTTAGTAGCAATTTTAGCACAGTTTGCAAGGTCACGTTCCTTTGATCTGATGTTTTGTTCATTCGGTGCAATTCCGTCTTATCATTAACTCATATGTACAACTATAACTGAGACTAATCTTTAACTGTTGTTTTTATTTATGCTGAAGGGGCGAAATATTCGCAAAACAACACACGCTTTTCTGTTCTTTCTTTCTTCCTTTTTCAGCCAGTTTGCGCACAAAGGGCACTTGGTTTGACCTTATTAGGCGTCAACTAGTTTTTCACCCTCAAACTGGAAAAAACTAGTTGTGTGCATTAGTGCTGAATTCACAGAGTGTGAAATCAATAGTTGACCAAAAAGAACATGTCATTTTCTCACCCTCATGCACCAAACCTGCAGGACTTTTTTAAATGAGGTATTTTAAAAAATAATTATATAATCAAAACATTAAGTTAGGGGCTGTCAAGATATAGAACAGGTTTTTAATATAAGCAAATGAGATTTGGAGCAGCGGAGAGCAGTGACATATTTCCTTCCGTTCATCATACAAAACTATTGTATGACTTTAAAGTCTTGGTTTAAAGTGTATGGACTTAATGTTTATGGTTAAACATTAAGAAAAATATATTTTTTTCCGTGGAAGAAAGGATAGAATACAAGTTTGATACAACACTAGGGTGAGAATTATAGAATTTATTTACTTTACTCTAAAAATGTGAATCTGCCTTTTTTTTAATTAATACTTTTTTTATTCAGCAAGGGCACATTAAATTGATCAAAAGCAAGAGTAAAGACCTACAGGCTGTTAAAAAAGATTTCTATTTCAAATAAATGCTGTTTTTTCTGAATTTAAAAAAATCATGTATGTTTATCCCGACTGCACTGTTTACACAATGATAATAAGTATTTCTCAATCAGCAAATCAGACATTACATTGAAAAACAAGAGTTATGATGCTGTAATTTCAGCTTTGCATCACAGGAAATATTCACATATTAGAAACCAGTAATTTTTTTTATTGTTATATATTTTAATTGTAATAATATTTCATAATATTAATGTTTTAGTGTATTTTTATTAAATAAATGCAGCAGAAAAATGCTAGTTGAATGGTAGCGTATGGGTCACAATTAAATGTACCAATAAAAATATGCAAATGCAAATCAGGGGTGCATTTCCCAAAAGCAACCATGGTTGTAAGATCCATCGTTACCAATAGAGTTCAATGGAACTATCATAGTTAGCGAACAATGCTTTTGGGAAACGTACCCCAGAATAGTTAAAGTGAGTGATCACAACAGTAGCTTTATCGCTTGTATATTATCCTAATGCATTTCCTGTCTTCTCCTTTTCACCCACAGTTCAACCAAACACTCCAGAGAACGTGAAGGCAGTCGTGCTCACTGACGACCAGGGTCCATTCGTGAGAGTGTCCTGGGAAAAGCCTCGAACCGCAGACACCCGCTCAGGGTGGATCACTCTACTGTACCAGCTACGAGTTAAACAAGAAAAAGATAAAGAATGGGAGGTGGGTTTAAAAAAATATCCTTGTGTGCAGTGCCGGCCCTTCGCCTAGTGCCCCGTCTATACCTGTGAACGCTGGTATAATATATGTGTTTTGTATTTACTTTTATGCATGCAGTGTGGGTGTATATGTAAAATTTCAGCTGTGTCCGTAATGCACAGACCTGATTAAACACGATACAATTCACAACGACAGTGAGAAAAAAAAAACCAAAACCAACACCATGTTTTATTAAAACAATAGCTCTGTATAATTCATACATGACAAATAGCAGAAAATGATCATAAATACAAAAACAACAGTATAAATAAAATCCTAAACAGCACCCAAAGCACCACAGTCTATTTAGCATAAAATCTCCCGCTATTGACTTGGTCGGAGTCGCCTCATAGCTGTGTGGGCGGAGTTTGCGCCTCATTGGAATCGTGTTGACCCCTAGCAGTGTGTATTTAATAATTTCTGCCGTTCGATGGATCAAGGTATTTAAAAACTGAGTCGTATTGGGTCGGACTGTCCAGAGGTTTAGTTTCCTGACTGTTTTTGTTACCCGATTGAGTTTTCATGTAGGCGACCACTTATTACAAGCCTAAACATGACAGCTTCTTAAAATGCACATCATTATATGTGTGTGTGTGTGTGTGTGTGTATATATATATATATATATAAAAAACTGTTACTGTAGGTAAACCATGGTAAAAACAAATGAAAGGGATTGTGAATGAAATGAAAAACTCAAGAAAATATTGAGATATTGAGATTCACCCAACCGTTTAGACATCAATACTGCAATATTCACAACATGCTTGATATCATGGACTAGATTTGCCAAACAACTTGTTGAACGTGATCCAACAAGTTAGAAATAGCAGCTGTTGTTTGTTTGCGACTTTATTCAAGATCTTATATGAATGGAACGCTTAGGGCAAGTAGACATGCAGCCCGTGAGGCCGACATGAAGTCAGCTGTTACACTGAGCAGTTTAATCATTGACTGTCCCAGTCTGGGTTTATGTCTTCATTAGTCTGCAGAAACCTGAGGGAGGCTAGATGTGCAGAACAACAGAGACTAGATCAAACCGGATTTTTCACCCCAAAGGCTGCGCTTCACTAACACAGAGGCATGACCAATAATGACTGCCTAGTGACAGAGTAACCTCAGAGCAATAGTATTGGCTCATGAACTGAGACAACATATGTAGCTGATGATTATTGCTGATGATGTATTTGTCCTCGGTTTAAATGCTAACTAGGTAAATATTTAAAGGTGCCATAGAATGCATTGAGAGAATGTTTTAAATTGTTCTCTGATATGTACATAGAAGGTATGTACCTTAGGTAAGGGGAAAAAATGGCCAGAAACGGTTTTACAGGTCCATTTACAACCCTAGAATTTGACCCTAGAATGAA
>JAUMHQ010000085.1:4160329-4170803 GCA_032361165.1 Enteromius paludinosus
TTGCAAACACTTGATTTCTATAAGAAGCAGGAAACGATGGTGTTTGAGACTCACAGTATGTTATGTCCATGTACTGAGCTGTTATTATTCAACCATGCCAAGATCAATTCAGTTTTCCATTCTATATCACCTTTAAGTAAAAATTTTACTTCAACAGTAGATTAAGCTCTCTTTATATGTGGGGTAGAGGATATCTATCGATCCATCCATCTATTCATATTAATTAATGAGACTCATAAAAAGTGTTTCAGTGGTAGCTTATGCTTTCTTTATCTTTTTAGGAATATGATGCCGGCATGCAGAAGTACTACAATGTATTCAGTCTTCACCCTGATAAAGAGTTCATGGTGCAGGTGCGATGTAAACCCGATCATGGGTTCTGGAGTGAGTGGACCCAAACCACCTACGTCAAAATGCCTGATTGTAAGTCTTTCTTAAACCGTTAAAGTAAACTTGGCTATTATAAATATTTTCAGGGATATTTTCAGGTTTAATAAAAAAATATATATATTTGTAATAATATTTTAAACGGGTTATGGATTTAAGAAAGTATGTACTATTTGTTTTTATATTTGTATAATTGTATTTATATTTATAATAAAAACATTTCTTATAAAATATAATTTATTTATTATTAAATAATATTCCCAGCATAACAATTTGGGTTATTACTGGTTTAACTTACATTTGTAATTCCAAATTTTCAATTGTAAGAAACTTAAATATAAATATCGATGTTAGACATAAAAAAGCCAGCCCCCAAACATAAAATGTGCACCAGGAGTGATTCAAAATACTGAAAACAGACGCATAAGACAAGCAAAACATTTCTAGTCCAGTAGGTTGAGGCATGCATGAAGCTTATTAAATTATCATCCAGCACTGCCAGAGAGCCATTTCAGGACCACAATCTGTGTTTCTGTGGTCTCCCGCTGAGCCTGAGAACAAATCTGCTCTACACAAATGTATCTAGCAGCGTAGACAATTCTAGAGGGAATACCAACAGGCCTTCAGTTTCTCCTGGGAGTTCTGAACTCATCTTCACCCGGCCAGAACAACCTCAGCAGCGCACGGTTTTTGAGCCGCAGCTCTGGCTGGGTCTCAGTTGCCCAGGAGCTTCCGTGGAAATTCAGGCCCGGTGGGAGTCGCACCTGACGGCGGCGAGCAAGAAATAGAGCAAAATGAGTCAGAGATCAGCCTGTTTCCAGCTCACAGCATTTAAAAAAAAACCCACACTGATCCAACGTGTGTGTTTCGAGAGTGACCCAATTTTACCTTCTTTAATGATGATTTGTTGTAAGTGGAAAAACTAATTTGAGTAGTGATGTACTCTATTCATCACTATTTCCTGATTTTGTGTTTGTGATATATATAGATATACCCAGAGAGCGTTCGCTGTGGATCATGATCACGATATTCTCTGTCTTCATCGTCCTCATCCTCACCTGGACGCTAAACGTGAAACGAAACAGGTGTGTTTGAGTTTGCCTTTTTTTTCCTTTCTTTTGTTTACATTTTTTTTTTTTTTTTTTACGTATTTTACTTATTGTTCTCTTTTTCCAAATATATTTTAACAGTATATTGCTGGTTGATATTTTATATCATCTAATTCCACCATTGGTAGATGTAAAAGTCATGGCCGTTAGTGTAATTGAAATAGGACTTTCTCTAATCATTTATATACTATATGTCTTTGTTCTTGCTGACGAATACTCGTTATGTAGGATTAAACCGCCATTAGAGGATTGATCCAGATCTTGCAGTAACTCACTTTACTCTCAAATGTAGTTTTTAGGCCAGTTTCTTTCAGCACAGATTTAAATAGACAAAGATAGACTAATTACATTGTCAAATAATGGGAGGCATTTTCAACAGTACAAGGACGAACAGGATCCAAAATTAATCTCTTAATCCTGTCGGGACACGTGGAAGCTTTTGTTCCGTATTCTAGATAAGTCTCTTTTCAGTATCCATAGTGCTTATATTATAATGACATGTTGAAAGACATTGATCTTAAATGCGTATTGACCTAGAAATTAAGAGAAGAAAAATCCACCCAAGAAAATATCACAAAAATTAATTTTAATTGAATTTAAGCACCTTTTGAATTCTCAAAGTATTTAAAGGATTATTCAGCATCAGCTTTTATTCAATTTTATTCTTCTTTTTATATTTGTATTCAGTGTGAAGCTTTGCTTGCTGCCTCCTGTTCCTGGACCAAAAATCAAGGGATTCGACAAACAATTGCTCAAGGTAACATAAAATCACTCATGCACATCAAAAAAGGCCTGATTCCAAATAAAGTAGTTTTTATCAGCAATGTAAATTTAATCTAAGCTTCTTTGTGTTTGATTTACAGTACTGTTCAAAAGTCTTAGGCCACTAGTACTTTCACCAACAAAAAATGGTTTCAAGTCAGTTATTTCTCTTTCTACTAAATAACCGACTTGTAACCGACTTGTTGGTGAAAATACTCATGGCCTGAGACTTTTGCACAGTACTGTATGTCTGAATGCTATTAAGTATTGAGTTATGCAACAATTTATTCATACAGTATTGATGCAAAACCGATTGCATCAAAGCAGCTTTACAGTAATAAACAGGACACCAGTGCCTTATAGTTCTCTCAAAAGTTAGAAGTTGTGCTAAACTTGTATGAGTTTCTTTTCTCTGTTGAACACAAAATAAGATGTCTTGAAAAATGTTGGTAATCAAACAGTTGCTGGTAGCCGTTGACTTCCGTATTACTGAAAGAATAGTAGGTTTTCTTCAAACATCCCAACATTCAATAAGATATCTTTGGTGTTTAATTGAAGAAAGAAACTCACACAGGTTTCAAACAACTTAAGTGTTAGTAAACGACAACAGTTTTGGTTTTTCATGAAGGTTTTGATATTTTTAATTGCCTTTTTGAGGAAGTTCTCTCACTTGCTTTACTCGTTTTTTTTTTTTACAGAGCGGAAAGTCAGAGGAAGTTTTCAATTCTCTGGTGATCCAAGGTTTCCCTCCAACCACAGATTACGATGACTTGCTAGTGGAGTACCTCGAGGTGTACGACAATGAAGAGCAAGAGTTGGTTCTGGATGGTAAAGATCTATCAGAGGACTGCATGAAGTCCAAAAGCCCGTCGGACTGCGACTCGGGCCGGGGAAGCTGCGACAGCCGTACTCTGCTTTTGGAGAAGTGCGTAGAGGGACGGGAAGGAAGCGGAAGCGATCAACATCAGTACAGCCAGCATGGAGAAACCAGCTGGGCTTCTACTGAAAGCAGTGTATGCCAGGGTCTCGAACCTGGTTCTCCAGAGTCCTCCGATGGACGTGTGAAGACCTGGCCCGTGGTGTTTTCATCTCCACAGCCTCACCATCATTACCAAGTGGGAGCGGTGAAACCGGTTTACCACAGCGTCCCAGAGATCCTTAACCATTCATCGCCACGCGCAATGCCAACCAACTACCATCAGCTACACCATCAAGACATCCAGCAACAGCAGGGCCGCTTCAGTAAACCAGCCTGCCGACATTCTCAAAGCTACAACCAGTTTAACCTGGATGGCTTCGAAACTCCTGCTCCCGCCGTATCTCCGTCACATTCTCTGGAATACGTGGAGGTCCAGAGGGTCAACCCCGAGAATATGCTACTGCTTAGGCCACTTTCGGACCCATACCGTGAACCTGAGGGGTCTGATTATGCTGGGGAGGACTATAGCAGGGTCAAAGAAGTAACATCAAACAACGTTCTGCTTCTGCAGAGAGATATGTCCCACCAGTGCATGGACGATTTAAGCCAAGACTTGGACAGCCAGGCTGATCAATGTACAACCCAGCAACCACCTCATCCCTGCAAACCTGTCATCTACCAATCGAACAATAGGATGTCACAGGAAGCCATAATGGTAATGGGAAATGGTTATGTAGACTCGACAGTCTTAATGCCATCCTACTAGCATATAATAGTCAAGTGCATGAATGCAGTCTGCCTCAGATGCAGAAAAAACATAAAACCACTCAAATCTTACAATTTAAAAAGAGCTCAAGCCAAGCCCTGAAAGAAGCACTTTTCTCCCTCTCAGATCTTGGTACAGTGGTTTAATGAAGAGCTTTATATTTATAAAATTGTATTAGATGTAAGCAAGAGGCTCTTGTTTCAGAGCTGAGGTCTTTTATGTTAGCACTGTAAAGACCCTGGACTTGAAAATAAATGTTGTTCATTGGCTCTAAAGGTTCCATGAAGAGCTTCTGACATTGCACAAAAGGTTCTTTATAATGGAAAAAGGTTCATTAGGTTATTAAATGTTCTTTGAGGAACCTAAAAATGGCGTTGCTGTAAAAACTGTTCTTTTTTTCTTTGACAGACTTTGAGGTGATACTTATTAAGACCAAAAATATTTTCTTTACACTTAAAAGAACTGTCAAGTCTTTGAAGTTAACATGAGATCCCATTTACTTTAATACACATTTCTGCAAAATTCCCTTCTGATACAATCAGCTGTATATCCATTTACACATTGTGATTTCAGCAACAAGCATTGGCATTCTTCTTTATTTTTATGCTGTGTTTCTCACATTTCATGTTAACTTTTAAAGAATTGTCATGTTTCACATGAGATTTGAAAACTTAGCACTTAGCATAGTTGCCCTCGCAATCCACTATGCATTATGTTATTGTGTGTATTTTCTTCATGGCACTGTTACGTGTTTAGAGCCACTACTTTTTTATGCCACTGTTCACTCCTAAACTACATGACTGGGTCTGTTGCCATGGACTATATTTTATGAACTGATCTTAAGTATTGTCAAAGTGTTCACCCGATTTCAAAACTTTAGCTTGATGCTAAATTTCACTACACATTTAAATGATTTTTAAATGTAATGGCAGGATACTGCATATCGTATAAACATTATCTGCAACAGAGCATTATCTGCAGTCGGTTTTTACCTACTGTAATCATGCTGGAAGCATAGCATAATCTCAGCCATACAAATCAAAATGTCTTTACTTATTAATGGTACACAAATGCAAAAAGTAATTCAATGAAAAGGGATTTGAACTGATTGTAAACTCTTATAATTTTAAAGAATTTGCCTTTGATATCGACAACTCTCAGGTGGAGGAAAACGTGCTTAAGCACTCCTGCCGAATGTATGTTTTATAAATGTTATTGGCACTGATTTCAAACGCAAAAGCAAAACAAGTGTAAAAAGAAAAATTGCAAACTGCCACCATTCAAATATTTTTCCAATTGTGTTACAGTGAGTTGTTCACTGTAAGAATTTGTGTTTCTCTGAATGTTAACCTTGTGAGAATCTATTTTTCTAAGTTTGTATATCCTTAAATCATAGGTAGCCGTTAATTCAGCACAGCAAATATTATGTTTGATATTAAAAATATATATTTTTTAATTATATAGGTCTGCATATAAGCATTTAATCCAACAAAACAGTCATTATTTTGTGCATATACAAACCATTTAACCCGTTGCATGAAGACTAGGAAGATTTTAGCCCTTGTCAATGCAAGAGTCAACTGCCACATTTGCCTTATTTTTATGCTTAACTCTGAAGCAGACCGAGGTGTATGTTTTCGGGTTTTTTTTTTTGTTTTTTGTAAAGGGTCATTTACTGAATAAATATTTATGTCTAAAGCTGCATTACACATACATGTAAATATACAGTAAATATTACATTGTTATATATAATGTAGAAATGCATTTATATGTAACCTACAGATAATTTATACAGATAAATAGTTTTGTTAGGTTTGCCTATGCCATACATAATGACCTGTTGAATTGTGAGTAGCGTGACATTCTCATATCTTCGTTGCTCAACAGTCCTATATTCTCAGTTTCATACTAAATAAATCTGCATGGAAATGCATAATAGTTATTCAATTGATTTCTAACTCAGGCAATGTCAAATCTACAAAATGTGTGTTTGTAACAGTATCTGATTTAATGTGAAGCCTCGGGCAACAGTGTGAAGTAATATTTAAGTCATCTGAAAGTAAGATATCTTACAGTAAAGAGAACGCATATGCAGATTTTCTTATTTAGGGATTAAATATTCCTAACTGAAATCACATTTTGATTTCATTATACTAAACCCAAAACCATTTGACTAAAAGGATTGCTCAAATCACAAAAATGTGTTTTACTCTACACTAAAAATACTATTATAACAATTCATATATATATATTTAAAATGATGTTGCTGTTTTCTTTACTGTTTTCTTTTTTTTATCTTCACTGTCAAGTCACTAGAGGTGCTGAAATTAAATCTGTAATGTTAACCTATGTAAAAAATACATCTTGTGCATTCTACTGTGTTCTGCTTTTCCATAAAACATTATTTGTGAAATCACATTGCAAAACCATTAAAACATATGCTCCGATTCTTTCAGATGTGTTGGAGTGGCTATTCTTAAAGAGGCTTTTTATTTTGCCATGAAACATATTTCACCAAAAACATTCAGGCAACGCATATAGGATTGTTAATGGGGAAAGATTACTATAATCTTAAATTAATTAATTTATTATTATATTCTACAGTATATGTTATACTCTGCAAATTTCCATTGAATCGTTTAACTTTACCATGGACCATGATGAATTCAGCAGACTAGATTTCATATACTTTTAGCCATATATTAGCAACATAAGATAATACCTAACTGAACAGCATTGCTCTTTGGGACATTTCTCTTCAGTAAAAGGCTTCAAGACAGACTTTAGCCCCCCTCACCATTGGCTGAACTTGCCCCTCCCCGAACACTTTTGGAGTAGAATTCACCGCTTTCCACACTTTAATTTTCGGATTTGCTGCAGAAGTATTTGTCTTAAAAGCATAAGTAATGCATAAAGTGTGTTCTCGGCTGCACGGCCCGGCTCTGTTCGGGAAAACGGCCCCGTGGAATTCAGTGGACGCGTGTGGGAACTTCCACAAAGGTTGCGGTAAGAATGCAGTGTTTGTCTCGCATTTAAAGTAACCGGAACATGCAAAGTTCTCAATATATAGTTGCATAAATGTATTTCGGCTCGAACCAATCTGTCGTCCAACCTCCGGAGCATCGAATCACCAACAGAAAAGAGCCCTGTCATAACAAAAAAGTAAACAAGTATGTGTTTGGGCATTACAACGGCGATACTGGGGTATTTAATGAGGATTGTACTGCCCTGTCAGTATAATAACTATTATATAGTCTATCTGTCTATGTCCCTATCTATCTAAGTTGGGTACATACAATTTTTACTGCTTAAAGTTGTTAGACATACAGATAGATACTGTAGATTGATAGGTACAGTACTGATATCTATCTATACAAATAATGTGATTGATAAATAGATAGATAGATTCAATATATGCCTATCATGTATCAGCACTGTAAATCTTCTGTGCCAATGCCTGCAAGGTTACCAGCAGTGCCGGCCTGAAGGGTTGTGGGGCCCTAGACAAGAATTTTTTTTTTTTAAAAATGTAAAAACATTGAGAAGAAAGCACAAAAAAGATAATTTCAAGATATACGTATATGCTGCTGAGTAAACACGGAGGTAGCACAATCTGAACGGGTAGCACAAACATCAGAACTTAGATAACAGCTATGGATATACAACTTATTAAAACATATCAAGGTTAGTATTAATATATACTCCATATACTACTTTAATGAGCTGTCATTAGTCCTGTCCCGCCTACACCACAACCCAGTTATGATCGGGCTTAACTTGAAATCTTACATGTATACTCGCACGTGCATGCGCAAAAGTAATAATAAAACACATATATTATTCTGGCGTTCGGCCCCCAAAGCTGGATGGAGCTCTAGGCGACCGCCTGTATTGCCTGTTGGACGGGCTGGCACTGGTTACCGGGAGGTTAGCAGGTCTCAGGGCAGCTTGAAAGATAAAAATATCTCTTTTGTATATGAGCTGGATATTAACTGTGACCCATAAGTGCCTCTATGTATTGCTGAGCACTAAATGTACCTCTGCCCAGGTGTGCTTTGCCAGAAATCAGCTGTGAAACACCCACCACCTTCGCTGCCCCAGATTCCCTCATGTGACTTTAAACCTGAGCCGTATCAGGTAAGAGGTTTATATCCGGGGGGCATTTGTAGTAATCAGAGAAAAAAAATGAAATCATTTTTAAGCATGAATTAATTTTTCATTTAGGGCATGTCTAAAGAGCGATTACTTGACATAAGGAAAAACAATTGCAACCCCATGACTATGAAGGTAACATACTACAAGAAGCCAGTCTTCATAAACCAGGGTTACATGCAGTGGCTGTGGGATGTGGATGGAAAACGCTATCTGGACTTGTTTGCTGGGGTCGCCACTGTTAGCGTAGGACATTGTAACCCGTAAGGTTTAGCATTTTTGCTCATTTCATGATTGTGTGCATTGCTCGGCTTGAACTGCAATAAATGACTAAGCTGTAATTGCTTATGGACTTGTTCCAGCATTTTATTGCCCTGAGCTCTAACATGTGGGCTGCTGCTTTTGTTTACATAATTGAATTATATTTAGAAGTTTGAAAATGATTGCAGGAAAGTGACTGAGACGGCAGAGAAACAGCTGAGGCGTCTATGGCACACGACAGCCATCTATGTCTATCCACAAATGCAGGAGTATGCAGAGAAACTGGCCTCTCTTTTGCCAGACCCTTTGAAGGTACTATATGCTTGATGGAGCTACTGCCATAGCTGGAAGTGGAAGGTTAAGAACTTTGCATTGTGGATATAATATATTACATGCAAGATACTGCAACATACCATTGCCTACTGCTTACAAACTGGGGTCTGGTTTATTTTATATATAGGGTAATACAAGTTAAATTTCAGTTACTAAAAATATACATTAATAATACAGAAAAAATAACATTTTATGAAAAAATAAAAAGTAGAAAATTGATATTTAAAATGAAAACTAATTAATTAATTAAGTACACATATACAAAATTTGACAATTACATTTCATTGTGCCTTCTAAGGCTGGAATTCATGAGAAAATTGAGAGACTGTTCCAGAAGACACAAAAAAGAGAAAATCTTTATAATATTTTTATGAATATATTTCCAGGTAATTTGTATATATTATTATTACATCATATTTTGGGTCCATGGGTCCCCATTCCATTAAAATAAATACTTTTATTTAATAAGGGCACATTAAACTGAGCAAAAGCGACAATAAAGACATCTACAATAACACAAATTATTTATATTTCAAAAAGAATATTGAGGGAGAAAAATATCACTGTTAGTGCTAAAATTGCTTAATAATTCTTGAGCACCAAAGAAGCATATTTAAAATTTATGAAGGATCATGTGACACTGAAGACTAAAGATAATTACAATTAATCTATTAAGGTATATTTCAAAATATGAAAATAAATATTAAAATTAATATTATGTTTTTTTTATACTTTAGATCAAATAAACGCAGCATAAGAGACTTCTTTCAAAAACCTGGGGGAAAAATGACCAAAACCAAACAAGCAGTAATGTATTATGCGTATTGAAAATGTGCATACTGTGTAGCATTAAAATCAGGATGGTCTACTTTTTTAGGTTGTCTATTTCACCAACAGTGGCTCGGAGGCTAACGACCTCGCAGTACTAATGGCCCGGCTTCACACAGGAAACTTTGATGTCATCACACTGAGGTGATTGACCTTATTTGCCAAGTTTTGAACAAATGGAAGATGGCGAGTTCTTGGTAAAGCTGACACATAAAGCATCTCTGTACAGCTATAGATAGTCTCTACATCATCTGTGTTTGTGTGCTCAGGGGTTCGTATCATGGTGGCAGTCCACAAGCGACTGGCCTGACATCCAACGCAGTTTACAAATATCCCATCCCCTCTTCTGTGGGCTGCCATAATGTACGTCTCGCACCCACACATTTCTCCTGCTGTCAGCTACCCGCTTTATAACGTAATATCCTGGAGGTTCAAGTCCACAAATCGCATTAAAAGAGGAAACATCATAACCTGTGTTTGTGTTGTTGTTCAATGCAAAAGTAACAAAATTACTGTCAGACCTCATGAGTTTGAATAACAAACCCTGAACCTTATATGTAAGACAAGACCTGTTTTTCATTTTTATTATTTTAATATTTTTATGATTTAGTTTTTCCAGGTTTAAGCATAACATTTTGACGTTTTATAATATTGGGGATAAATAACTGTATGTATTTGAGTGGTTGGATCTGTCTTGCACAGCTTTGGTACCTCATTTAAATTTTTTGTTCCTAAATGTTCATTGTAGACCATGTGTCCGGATGTGTTCAGGGGCCTCTGGGGAGGAAGCCACTGTAGAGACTCCCCAGTACAAACCATCCGAGAATGCAGCTGCTCCCCAGGTACAAACACGCACACACATACACACACACATGTTGGATTTTGTGATTTATGGGGACTCTCCATAGGCGTAATGGTTTTTATACTGTACAAACTGTATGTGGTATTGCCCTACAC
>JAUMHQ010000085.1:4191384-4207222 GCA_032361165.1 Enteromius paludinosus
ACCTACATCTTGGATGCCCTGGGGGTAAGCAAATAAACATCTAATTTTCATTTTTGGGTGAACTATCCCTTTAATGTTCTAGCTAAAAAATACAAATAATTCACAATATGTACATACAGCGCAACAGAAATGTTGTAATTTTATTATGTTATTAAACATGCCTTGCAATTTCTTGGTCCCAGACTAATTTAATTGCATTCTAATAAACAGATTTGTATTCTGGATCATAACCCGGAGGGCAAGAAACAGCATTATTATCGTTGTTCTTTTAATCTTTCATTTATTTTTTATGGCAAGTGTTGATTCTATAAAGGGTCTTTATATATATGTGAATTAGGTTTGAACACTAAATAATAACTTAAATTTGGTCCGTTTCATAAAACTATGACTTCATAAGAACCTGAGTGTAGCCACGTGTCTTTTATTTAAATTTTTTTAATTACATTTTTTTTTTAAACATTCAATGGTTTACATTTTATTTGCAAAAAATATATCTTTTGTGGAAGAAAATATAGATTTGCAAAATCCCAGTGGTAAATGTAGTATTCATTGTCATAAAGAAATATTTTTAAGCATTGTTCGCGCAAGGTAGATAACATAAATAAAGTATTAAGTCAAATATCATTAATTATTAATTAGGCTACATATATTTCCAGGTACGGTGAACGCAGTTGATGTTTATTGGAGATCTTACCAGGCTCTCTCCTGTGGATCACTCAGAACATCATAAGCAGCCTGAATAAGTTTAAACTCCTCAGCAGCCTCCTCTGCGTTATCCAAGTTCTTGTCTAAAATCAAAATAAAAAACATCAGCTGCATTATAACATAACATCATAGTCCTATAATCAACAGCACTTGACAGATCATCACTGAAGAATAGTTAGAAAACAGGCGACACCAACAGCCTTATTTATTAATACAGGACAATAAACGCTATGAATGATCAAAGAGATCAGATGAAATCAAATACCTGGATGCCATTTTAAGGCTAATTTCCTATAAGTCTTTTTCAGGTCGTCGTCTGACGCGTCTCTTTTAACGCCTAACACCTCATAGTGACACTTCATCCTGGTCTGGGCTTGATGGAGATCCTTACAAAAACTGAAACGCCTGTGTTGTGAAAACAAATGTCAATAACTACGGTAACGTTGCACACGAAATGTCATCAATGTGCCCACGTGAATCAATAAACCTAAAACTACAATAGCGCTAACCTAATAATACAATAAATATAACACATACAATACTATAATTAAACAACTAATCACATTTATTCATCAACTTCGTGAACAGTTGACATTTTCACTCGATAGAAGAATCGCACGAAGCCGGTGTCGTGTGTGCAGTCGCGGCGCATGAATTTGACGTCACATACGAGGCGCGCTGCTATTGGCTGAGAGCTGTAACTTATGAGTATGAAACATATTAAAATGTAATTACTTTTTTATTTATCTGAGATTTGATTTGTGTGTGCATTAAATAATAGTAAAGATAAAAATAACATTTTAGAATACAATTTTATTTCTGAATATATTCTATATTATATCTTATGTAAACACTACACTAAAATGTATTAGAAAGCCTTCAGTGTTTTTGTTATTTAACGTTATTGTTCATTCAAAATTCAGCGTTAACTCATATTGTTCTATTAATTTAAATCGAATGGGTGGGATTTATCAGTGACTAACCTTTGAAACAATGCAAACCGCTATTTATTCCGAGCAGGAGTGGCTTATGTTTTGTTTGTTTTTTTCTAAGCTTCCTAAGAGTTTGCATACAATTGACAAATGCTGGCTATTTTAATCTTTCAGGAGCACATATAGATGCTGCTGTATGACTGCAAGTTACTATAGTCACGTTTGTTCTGCATTTAAGTTTCTGGATATTATACCTTCTTAACTAACATCATGAAATCAATGAGGGAAGTTGATCTGGATACATACAGTTTGTCTTTACTGACGGCAAAAGAAGACATCCTGAATCCACGCTCGTCAACAAACTGGTAAGATAACAGTTTTTGTCCATTTGCTTATTTTTGAAATCACATACACATAACGTCAGTTAATTGCAAATGCAATTCCGATTATCTGAGCCAAACAAACACGTAAAATAAATTAAAATTGTAAGCAGGATACGTGAAGCTGTTTTAAATAAAAAAATATAAATATATGTGTGTTGGTTTTTTGTATTCTTTTTTTTTTTTTTTTTTTTACCAAAAAATGTGTTTGACCATAGGGCATAATAACGTTTAACGAAATAGCAAATGCTTTTACGTAGCAATAAGTAATTGATTAATTAATTAATTAACAACAACAACAATAATAATATTTGTGTAATACATAAAAATACGAAAGAGTCTAACATAATATCCAATTTTGTAAAAATGAAAACCGTTAGCAGAGGATGGTTTCGATCCATCGACCTCTGGGTTATGGGCCCAGCACGCTTCCGCTGCGCCACTCTGCTAGGCGGTGTTTCAAAGGCGCGTGTTGAGGTCTTGAATAAAAGACAATTTTCCATTGCCCTTATTTACCTGCTTTACGTTTTTAATTATTCATTAACGTCGACAACTGCATAAAACACTACACTCACGCTAAAATTACTTGGAAAGAAAATAAATAGCGTGCAACTATTCCACTACACATATGTTTTTGCTTATATGTGTGTTTGTTTGGGAGATATAGTGTTCCTCAACGACAAAAAAAAGCACATTAAAAATATGTCGAATTCTATAAAAATGTAACATTGGGATTTCGTTTTGAGGTTTTTTTCATAAAGTAATAAACTAAATCTTATTTCATCCAAACTTAACACTACTTAGTCAGGTATTGACTCCAATGCCAGTCTTGTTCTGATGAATTCCAGAATGTCTTATCTTAATGACCAAACAACCCCCTCCCAGACCAATTTCCTCTGTAAATACCCCTGCTTATCTAAATTAGCATGTTTATCTGCAAAATCACCCTGTATGACAAACTATCCTACAATCTGACATGATAAACCTAAAGCAAGGAGGTGTGTGTGGGTCAAGCATCTGTCGAACATGGTACTTGAGACATGAGTGTGTAAGTGTTTGTTTTGACCATGCTGGAGGCTAAAAGGCAGACGTGTCCACAGGGACAGCAGTTCCTGTTGTTCTGGCTACTGTGTTGTCACAGGAAGCGCTTTAAAAGGGAGAATGTCGCCACTGAAAGGCCTTTTCAAAAGAAAGAATGTTGGTTGTTTATGAGCTAAAAAAAACATTTGTGTGATTCTGAACTTTATTCAATCAGTGTGCTCCGGATAAGAGAAACCTTTTGGATTCCTTTCCTGACATTCAAACAGCATTTGATTTGATTTGATGTTAAATTCCAAGCTGTTTTGAAACCAAGGCCTCATTAAATTACTCAAACCATGTCCTAACTTTCAGATCTGTATTACATTATTTAGTTGTATCCACTTCAGGCTATCAGATACTTCAAATGTAATTTTAATAAAGGAATCAAGCACATGTTAAAAGGAGCACCAGATGCATTACAAAGATGCTAGTCTAAACACGGAAGTCTGAAAAAGCAGGACTTCGTTGCCTTCCTGTCTCTGTCATTTCCTCAGTTTTTTTTATATATAGTGTAGTATGTGATAGTATCTATAAAGCATAATGTTTTATGTTCTACAGTCATTTTAAGACACTATAGGTGAATAGGGTAACTAATAATGCTCAATGCATTAAAAAAACTGTTTAGGAATTCAGCCGTGTAACTGAAATACACAGATGGACAAAGTGCAATAATAAACACTATAAAACAGGATTTCTTTTCACTAAAAGAAGTCAAGTTATAGAAGCAAATCAGCCCAAAATCTCAAAACGGACCACTTAATTAAAAACACTGCTGCCTGTAGTGTCTTGTATTATTAAGTAACTTACATGTCACATGCATCACAACATACTATAATATTAACTTAACATAATAGCACCCAAGCAGCTTAAATGTGTGTCTTACACAAATACACCCTTGACAGTGTTTAGTATGCAGTCAGGAGTTTATTCATTTCATCATTGTTCAAGACATTTGCTTAAGCAGCTTCTTTTAATATAGCTCAAACTATTCGTCTAGAAGTTGAAAAATGTCTGGATTATGAGATTATCCCCTCTAGGCTTTCCAAGACGGACAGACATAATGGCTCTTAAATATACATGTACATATAAACTAGAGTCTAAATAACCAAACTCATAGATTTTTTTTGTTTCTAAATTGTTTCTAATTAAGAGCTCAGGATTGTACTTCATTTTAATAGTAATTACAGTTGTATGTTCTGGCATTGTTGTCATGAGAATGTGGGAAAACTGCCCTTTTGTTTTTGGGTGTGAGCAAATTACAGAAGACCCTAGGGATCCAAGAAGGGTCCTTTAAATGGGAGTCATTCACAGGAAATGGTGCCGTTCGTGCCTCAAATGTTTATTGTTTCCCGTTTACTGGACTTTTTATAATATTATATTACAATATAATGTATTGGATGTATAATATATGAACTGAAATAATGATAATATATATTTTTTTATTATTTATTTTTTTGTGATATATGTATGCATTAAACACTGAAAGAAATCAGTTAACACACATATACATACAAAGAACCAAAACTCCAACATCAGTACAGAAGCATTCAGATGCCTGCTACTGAAGCTAAATTGAGTTATCCGTCTTAATAAAATAAAATAAATGTTTAATATCCCCTCTGTTTCCTTCTGTTTCTGCATACAGGGCTTTGTTTACTTATGATGGAATAATGAACAGACTCAAACTGGCTGATTCTGGAGGTAAGAGCACAAAAAAGCATTATAAATAAGGTTTTGTGTTTTGTTCATGTGCTTGTTTTTTGTAGTAGGTGGATTGAAAGAGTTGACGGCTAAACTTCAGCCTAGACGGGCGCTTTATGGGATGTGCAGGGTGGGCAAAGCTCAACCCCGTATCGCTATGATATTATGGGTTAGTTCATCCTCCACACATTCATGTAAAATGCTCTGGTTATTCCCCTTTAACCAGTGTTTGTGGTCTCTCAGGTAGGAAATGAAGTGGATGAGTACCGCAGAGCTGAATGTGCCAGTCATTTACCAGCAATTAGGGCCTTCTTTAAGGTAAAAAGAGGATTATGGGATGGCTTTAACTGTAATCTGATAAACTCAAAAATACAATTACAGTTTTTTCTTTTAGAAGTCTTGTTAGTCGGGCTGCGTGTTATGAATAAAACAAAAATATAAAGGCATAAAAACAAGACAATCTTGTCTTTGTCTTTCTGATGCTTCAGGAAGTTCACATCTTTCTTCCTGCCCACACTTTGGATGAAATCACAGAGGAGAGGATCTGTACGCTGGCCTATAATGCTGCAGTGGTGACGCAGGGGCCGAGAGCGAGGCCTAGGCGCCGGACAGAAGACAGACAGGCCATTGTGGTATTAGATCATGACCATTTACAAGGCTTTATTAATACTAAATGATGAAGTTCTTTTGAGAAGTACAGTAAAGCCAGTCAGGTAATTCAACTCTATTTAAATCAGGATAAAATGGTAAACAAATCAAGCTTTCTCCTATTTCTCTTATTTCCAGGGCACTAACTACAAGAGAACAATTGCAGCTGCAGAGATCCAGAGAATTCACAGAGATTCGTTTTGGGCAAAAGCTGAGGTATGGAGTGAGTTTTTATGTTTACTTCTTTGTTGTTGTATATTTAATTTTTTTAGAGTTGATATTATCATGCATGAATGTTAGGGAATGTATGTGAACCTAGACTTGTTTATTTGCAGTAATAGCCAACAATACATTGTATGGGTCAAAATTATAGATTTTTTTAATGCCAATAATTAGGATATTAAATAAAGATCCTGTTCCATGAAGATATTTTGTCAATTTCCTAGCATAAATGTGTAATAAATGATGTATATTTTTATTAGTAATAAACTTTGCTAACAACTTTATTTTGATAAATTTTAAGGTGATTTTCTGAATTTTTATTTTATTTTATTTTATTTTTTTGTAATACTCAGATTCCAGATTTTCAAAAAGTTGTATCAAATATTACAATTATTATGTTTTTAGAGTTAAATGTTTAGCCTACTATTGTAGCTACTATAGTATTTAAACATACTTAGCACAGCAGCATTAAGGTAGCCCAATTGTTCTCTAAAAATAAAAATAAAATATCACAAACAATACAAAAAGAGACAGAGGTTAGTCTCGTACTGTATTTTCCAGAGAGAGGAGGAGGAAAGGAAAAAGGAGGAACAGCGGAGGGCAGCAGAGGACAGGAGGCAGAGAGAGAAAGAACGATTGCTCCAGGAAAGGCGAGATGCAGTAGAGAGAGAAAGAAGGATGAATGAAAAAGAACAGAAAATAAAGGAGCAGAGGTCAGTCAAATATTATCATGCATGCCTGCAAAAAAAAATTCCCAAGGGTCAAATGTGAACTTTTTTTTTCTTTTAAATAGGAGAATACAGGCACAAACGGAGGCAGAGGCTCAGAAACGGGAGAAAATGAAATGGGTATGATTAATTGGTTTCTATGTGTGCACGGATGTATTCTTAATCTATATTATATCACAGGAACACGAGGAAAGGGAGCGTGAAGAAGAGGAAATTAGAGCAAGATATTCATGCTCTCAATCAGAGGAAAAAGCAGCGGTTAGTTCTATGAGTCAAACCTGCACTAAACCCATCCTCTAAATACAGTGTGTGCCCTGTCATCTCCATGCTGTGATGTAATACTGGTTATGACCAACAGGAGGCAGCAGCGCTGGTGTCTCAGCGCGCTAGAAACCCCAGAGAGTTTTTCAGACAGCTGTCCTCCTCGACTCTCCACACAGCCTCCAGTCCCAGCTCACCATCTCCAGGTAAAGTGTAACACACTGAGAACCAGCATGTGTTTGCTTTGAGTGAAACGACTGCATAATCTTCTCACTCCAATAAAATGACAAAGAACAATATACATTTACAGCATTATCTAGGTTAATGATTCAAGAACGATCGTGTGACACAATTGCAATTTAAATTATATTAAAATAGAAAACAGATTTTTAAATGATAAACTGTTATAATGTTACTGTTTTACTGTACGTTGCTGATAAAATAAATAAAAACAATTTTTTTTTAAGCTGTAAAATAAATAAATAAATCACCCATAGTGTAGATTAACATGAAACCTAATGAACATGAACCTATGCTGTAAAAATTGTTTAGGTTTAGTTCATGATTAATGCATTAAGGAATGTTAGCAACTAAGACATATTGTGATCTGTTATTAGTTTTATAAATATAACTGATGTAACCAATATAAATATCTATATAAATATATTGTTGGCAATGACTGCAAGTTCATACATTTGAATTAAATTATAATAAAATGTTTTCCTGTTAGATATGGCATGAGCAGAAGTTCACCGTGACAAAAAAATAAACAAGGTGTTCGACAAATCTGTACACATCGAGTGGCATTAAAGTGACGCACAGTAATGCCACTTGACGTGCAGACAGATTTGTTGATTATAACGACAGTAGTCTGGTCTAAAATTTTAGTAGCCTACACACTGCAACAAATGCTTTTCTATGAATTTTCTAGACAAGCACTCTAGTGAAAAAATAAATATACTTAAATATTTTTGAATGACATTTATTTTACGCTTAGTATACTACAAATACATTTTCATATTTATGTACATAATAAAATGCAATGCAATTGTATTTTTGGCATACTAAACTGGTATACTTAAAGTCTAATTTTGTACTTAATGCACTTTGTGCGGAAGTAGTGCTGAAGTCCAGTTAAAGACATACTTAGTTAATTTGATTGTGCTAAACTGGAATTATTGCAAGTAAACTTTAGGTACACTTTAAATATTTTGCCAAGGGCAATATTACACAATCCTCATTAAAAGAGAGATAAACACACATTTTAGGCTTATTAATAGGAAATATGCATTGTGCACAAGTAATACTGCAAATAAGGTTTAATTAAAATCATTAAAGCATTAGGTCATGAGTTATCTGTCAGTAATAGATTTGAACTATAATATGAAGTATGAAATATATTTTAAATATATCACTTTTTTTTACTAGGGTAAAAAGTCTTGTTTTCAGAAATCCAACTCAAAATGAAGTGAGTTTTTGGTCAGAGCGAGCAAAATTATTTTATTTCAAACAGAAAACAATTTGCAGATTATTTCACTTGTTTCAAGCAAAACCTTGCTTATTTTTGACTTGCTTTTTTTTTTGCAGTCAGGAGTCCCTATAGACGGCTACATCACAGTCAGACAGACAATATCTTCAGTTTCAATGAATCACTGTCTTCTACACCTACATCCCTGTACAGACCATCAGTGGTATCACCTTACTTTCTGTCGACTCCCACAACCAGGAGCCCAGTCCTTTCCACTAACACTTCTTCCTCGCTGCAGAATGGTGCAATGGTATCTACCCAAAGCCAGATCCAGCTATCTTCACCTAAGATGATGGAGTCAAAGCTCCAAATTCAACCATCGCCTACAACCAGTGCGACTGAAGCTGCAATTAAAACTCCTATCAGTTCTATACTAGATAGTCTGGTCTTTTATCCACCTCCACCAACCCCTGACCAGCTCCAACCAGATCAATCAGAGATAGTGGACGAGTTTCCCCCACCTCCTCCTGGTTTTGAGAGTCCACCAGAACCATCTGTGAACCAGCCTGAGTCACTTGATGACTCATTAGACCCTCTTCTTCCTCCATCATGTGTTGTGCTTCCTGAGCCACCCTCCAGATCACTTCCTGCTCTGCCCGTTGCTCCACGGATGCTGACAGACCTGGAAGTGGAGAGGGATTTTACTGCTCGGGCATTGGTTATATCTACAGTTGAGGAAGAAGATGAAGGGAATGGAGAAAAAGAAATTAAATTTGATGGGAAAGATGCAACTGAAGAAGAAGAAGAAGAAGAGAAGGGAGGCGGAGAAGAGAGGGCTGAAACTGGAGAAAAGAAGAACAGAGGACAGGAGGAACATGATGGGATGACTGTGGAAAAACATGAAAGTGAAAAAGAAACAAATGATAAAATGATGGAGAGATATGAGAGTGTAAAAGATGAAAAAATGGTGGAAGAGTGCGAGGGTGAAGAAAAACAAGATGGAAATGTTAGGGAAGAACATAAGAATGAAGAAGATAAAGAGTCTGAGAGTGGGAAAACTATGGAGGAACAAGAGAGTGAAGAAATAATGTTAGATTGTGTGATAGAAAAAGAGCCGGATTGGAAAAATACAGAAAAACACGAGGAAGAACATGAAAATGAAACAAATACAGAGGAATATAAGCAAGATGGCAACCTCGTAGAAACTTTTGACAGTAAAAAGGAGCAAGACAAGACAAACATGCAAGTATCTGAGACTGAAAGAATACAATATGGGGATGAATGTTATGAAGAAAATGAGCAAGAAGGGAAAATCGTAGAAAATTGTGAGGAAGTGCATGACAGTGAAAAGGAAGAATGTGGGAAATGTATGGAGGAACTTGAGGTTGAAAAAATACAAGATGGGAGCATCTTGGAAAAACAAAGAAAAGAAAAAGATTGGGAAACTATTGAAGAATTTGAAAGTGAAAATATACAAAATGCAAAAACGATGTTACAGTATATCAGAGAAAATGAGGAAGATGTGAAAATTGTGGATTCATTTGACAATGAAGACAGGAGAAGCACGGAAGTGTCTGAAACCGACAAAATACAATATGCAACAAAGATGGAAGAATGTGAGCAAGAAAATGAGCAGGATGGGAAAACTGTGGAAAAATGTGGGGGAGAAGATGAAAGTGAAAAGGAACAAGCTGGGGAAGTTATGAAAGAACATAAGGATGACAAAATACAAGGCAGGAACATCATGGAGGAACATACAATTGAAAAGCAAGAAATTGAGCAAGATGGGAAAATTATAGAAAAATGTGAAGAAGAATATAAGAGTGAAAAAGAAATGGATGGAAAAAGGATGGAAGAACATGGAATTAAAAAACAAGACAGGAAAATTGTGGATGCATTGGACAGTGATAAAGAACAAGATGAGGCAACAGAAAAATTACATTATGTGAGAAAGATAATGCAAGAAAATGAGAAAATGAAAGAAAATGAAAAAGAACAGGATTGGAAAATAACTGAAGTCTCTAAGAATGAAAAAATACAAGCTGCAGACAGTGAAGAACATAAGAGGGAAAAAGATGAAGGTTACAAAGTTGTGAAAGTACATGAGACTGAAAACATACAATATATGAAAATTCTGGAAGGATGTGAGCAAGAAAATGAGCAAGATGGGAAAACTGTCGAAAAACATGAACACGAGAAAAGTTTGGCAGAAAACAAAAATGAACCAGATTTCAAAATGATAGAGGACTGCGGTCGTGGACAAATATATGATAAAGACGTCACAGAAGAACATGAAGGTGAGAAAGATGACTGGAAAGTAGTGGAGGGATTTGAGACTGAAAAAATACAGTATGTGAAAATTCTGGAAGGATGTGAGCAAGAAAATAAGCAAGACAGAAAAAAGGTAGAAGATGATGGTGAAAGGTTGGAAGAAAAGGACTGTAAAATTATAAAAGCATTCGAGAGCAAAAAAAAAGGGCAAGATTGTAAAATTGGGGAAAGACATGAAGATGGTACAGGTCTGGAAGAGCAAGAGGAGGAAAAAGATCAGGATTGGAAGATGACCGATAAAAAAATAAAATATGGGGACATCACGGAAGATCGTGAACGTGAAAACAAACAAGTGGAGATGATAGAAAACCAACAAGAAGAACACAACCAAGACAATGATCGAATGTCACATGTGGATGTAGATAAAGCCGTGAACGTGACTGTGCTTAAGAAAGAGGAATCATACACGGAAGTTATAAAGAGAGATGAGGCCACAGAAGTAGGTGTCCAAAATGAAAAGGAAACTTTAATCCAGAAAGAAGAGGCTGACACAGATTCTTTGCAGTATGCACGGCTCTTCCTAGAATCACACGCTACAGAGCCATCTCCAGTCAATGACGCATGTATTCCTGAAACCATTTCAACCGCTCAAGATAAAAACGAGCCAGAGATGAGCTTCACTGATACCTCATCCCAAATAAACTTACCAACCAATCAGGTTGAGTCAGGTCTCTCTAGTTTGAACGATCAAAGCGAATCAGACATGAAAGAGATAACTGAACCTGATGACTCTCAGGCTTCTTCAGAGATATCCACAAACACCACCTCAGGAGAACAGATGAACAGTGCAGAGGATGGACAGACAGACATGCTTCTAGAGGATACTGCTGTGGACAGCTGCAGTGATTTGGATGAGGAGACTGAGTCCAAAGCATCACCTTTATCTGAGAATCAAGCCAGTTCTGGACAATCAGATGAAAGGGAGGGGCTTGCACCTGTCTGTCATTTCTCTGAAGACACAGGTAAAGATAAGGGTGTCACTGATTTCTGTAGTCAACGTCTTAATATCAAAGTAGTTACATATCAGAGAAATAAACACTGCTTCAAAAGAAATCAAAGTATCGGTCAAACAATGCAAAGACTGAACAGAAAAAAATTTAATGTTCATAAAAAACCTTTAAACTCTTACTGATATCTTTTAAGTCTGCGGTCAAAACGTTTTTATTCTTTAATTATATTTTTATTATTTATATATATATATATATATATATAAAACATATTTAAGTGTATTTATAAGTGTGATACTATTTCACAGTAATATATTTTTACTGTTTTATTTAACGTATTTAATACGTTTTATTTAAAAAAAAAAATCTTAGCCTAAATGTGAATAAATGTAAATATTAATATATATATATATATATATGTTTTTTCAATACAAATGTTTTTCAATAACAATGAATATTTACATTATTGAATAGTTTTGAGTAAAAAGATAATTGTATTATTCTAATAATAAAGTTTTTTTTTAATTATAGGATATAATTTGATTCATTTTATTTTATTAGAAAGGTACTTTTTAGTGCTTTTATGTTAAAATGTGGTTTTGTCAAATGCTACAAGTGACATAATAATACACAAAAAAGAATAAAAAACAATAATTTAGATAAAAATAACAAAATACAGTTTCACAGTGAATAATAAATATGTTTGATCAATAAAGAATTATTTTAATTAGGTCATTGGTGCTGCTGTGTGATAAAAATCTTGTTTTTTGTAACTTCTGCAGTGGGCCTAAAATATTGTATTACTCATCAGCCGGTTCCGACCAATGACATAAGTGATGTTGAAGAGGGAGAAGAGGCTATATCACCTTCAGATGTGGAGCAGAACTTCAAATGTGATCCTGATCCAGTGAATGAGGCCATTAAACATGAAATTCCGTCGAACAGCGAAACCATCATGGAAACACCCAACAACAGGAGGAATGATAAGACCGCCGATGGAACATAAAGAACATAATTGGTAGGTGTGAGCTCTTATCTCAGAACAGATCATTCCATTAAAGAATACAATGATTCTGGTTTTGATTGCCCTTAATTATAAAACCATAAGGAGTGGAAGGGTAATTCTGGGCTAATTTGTTGGCTTTTTGTCAAATACTACAGTGCGATGTAACTGCTATACCTAATAACCCCACTTTAGAGATTTAGAGAAAATATCATCATAATAATTAAATTTGTAAATCTTAAAAGTGATTTTGCTAGAAGGAAATATCACACTGTGACCAAATTCGACCTAGTATAAACACCTCAACCACAAATTATCATGTATTAAGCATACAGAAAAAGTAAACTTGTGCAGGGACCCATGCACAGCACAGCACTGTGGGATACATGAAGCACCAATCAGAAACAGACAGACAGACGGGAGACATGTTTATCAGGTACACTGAGTGCAAATACCTTAACTGTAACATTAGTATCCTTATCTCTCCCATCGGTCCTCTGGCAGAAATATCAGATAAGCTGCAGCACGTGCGAAAACAGAGATTTCTGATGTTGTCGTTTAGAACTATGTATGTTACTTGTACACTATGAAAGTGTTACTTTAAAAGGAATAGAAATAGAATTGAAGATTTGTTGAAAATGTACTCACCCTCTGGCCACCTAAGATGAGTTTGCTTCCTCATCAGAATAGATTTGGAAAAATTTAGTGTTGCATCAGTTGCTCATCAAGTGAATGGGTGCCGTCATAATTAGAGCCCGAACAGCTGATGAAAACATCACAATAATCCATAAGTAATCCATATGACTCCAGTCCATCAACTAACATCTTGTGATATGATAAGCTGCATGTTTGTGAAAAAACGAATCCATAATTAAAGTGTTTTAACTTTAAACTGCTGCTTCTCACTAAAGCTAAAAGTCTATCACCATTACAAAAATGCAGCTTTATACGTTACTTAGATTAATAATTAATAATGGACAGTGTACATGTTTCTAGAAGTGCAAATCAGGGTTACTATTAACTAAAACTAACAAAAAAAAGCATGTTCATTACTTGAAATAAACATTGACTGAAATAAAATAAGACATAAACTGTTATATATTTCAGCTAAAGTTATATCTAGCAACATTTTTTAGTTACTCAAAGCTCTAAAAAAAACTGAATAAACTTAAATCTTAATATAAACTACAGTAAATAGACAAATTAAAATAATGCAAATGACAAAATATGCAACAAAATGACTATAACTAAAATGTAAAGGAAATTCGAAAAATATAAAAATATTCAAAATTAAGCACTAAAATAAATTAATAAAATAAAACCTTAATAGAAACTAGTGTATAGACATATTCAACTAATTAAATGGACAAAAACACAACAAAATGACTAAAAACAGAAACTAGTATACTAATGGATAATACTAAAATACACTGAACTAGACAAAACAGACATTTGTGTATTTGAACTCGGTGTTTGTACTATGTGACAACTAGCTCGTCTCCTTACCCTCTTAAAATAGTATAAAATGGGCCATTATTAATCCGGATTTGTTGCTGTTGTTGTTTTGAATTTCTGCGCACATTGTTGGATGGCTTACCAAAATACCAGTCATAACTGTTGGGAGTTAATAATACAGTGCCATGTTTACTTAAAGCAATCTCAGCCAGGAAAGAGACATTACAGTTGTGGTATGTGGGGACTGCCACACCTTTGATGAGACCTGGAACAGATTCAAATTTGTATTCAGGTTTCCATCGTTAAGGACAAGCAAGAAATAATAAGTAAAGCAAGTTAACCATGAGGCTCTCCTGCTTGAAATCAAGATTCCGACAGACTGTGGACGTGACACTGAAGTGGTAGTTAATGACTGGTATTGGTTTATTAGTCAGTGACAAATCTTTGCCAAATCTTATCTTATCTTACCAGGCTTCTTATCATAAAAGAAAACTAAAACCAGAAAGAAAAATTGTTCATTTTAAAACAGTAAAAACTACATTGGAAATTAAATAAATATAAAATCTAAAAACAATTATAAAAAAATTAATAAATATAATAAATAATGATTATACAAAGAAAAAAAAATACATTTAAGCAGAACAAACTTTTTAAACTACTAATAATAAAAGAATTGTTCCTTGAGTGGCAAATCAGTATATTAGAATGATTCTGATGGATCATGTGAACCTGAAGACTGAAGAAACATACGTTTCAGCTTTGCAATTACAGAAAAAATACAAATAAATAAAACAGAAGCAGTTATTTATATCTATCCACCAAATTATGTACACATGTATGGGAACTAATAGCTAATTATTTTAATGAAAATAAGCTCTAACTATAGCTCTTAACTCGAAAGGTGACATTCCAAAACTTGAAAGCCATTGTCAAATGCATAAAAGAAATGGCCAACAGCTCACGGAAATTAAATTTGTGCAAAATATTTCTTCTTAGCTGATGTGCTACTTTATTTACCTGATATACTAAAGCAGACGTTTCCCCCTCAGCAATCTATGAGCAAGCGTTCCTTACAAAATAAATGTATTTTATTTAGTAGAGATGCATTCAGTTGAATAAAAGTGACAAGAAATCAAAGAAATGCTGTTTTTTTTTTTACTTCCTGTTCATCAAAGAATCCTGAAAAAAAACAAAAAAAAAACACAATACAATAAAAAAAAGAAAAGAAGCAGTATTAAACTTAGGCAGTATTTAATATTAATGTTTCCTGAACGGCAAATCAGCATATTATGATGATTTCTAAAGGATGTAAGACTAAAGACTGATGCTGCAAGGTCAGCTTTGCATGAATAAATTACATTTGAAAATATTTATAAAATACATTTTAAACAGGAATTATATATATACTTACAGTAAAATGTAGCCTTGGTGAGCATAAGAGATTTAAAAAAAAAACATTAACATTCTTACTAATCGCACACTTTTGAATATTTTCTGTTTTGTAAGTACATCTTACACAAAGACAAAATACAACAAAACAATTATATGCGAAAATTAGCCTATGTGTCATATTATAGCCTACATTATATATATATATATAACGGTCCACCACTCATTATTATATATATATATATGAGTGGTGGGCCGTTATCGGCGTTGACGCGAGATTCTTATCGGGCGATAAAAAAAATATCGTTAATCTATTTACAAAGTTGGGTTGGAGTCTATACTACAAGCTATGGTGACTTTCACCTTTAGCGCCGATGTATAGCCGAATTACACTGTAGCCTTATTCGGACTACTGAACGTGTGAGCTTCGATTCTTATCACCTGTCGTCCGTGATCCGTTTGGAATGCGTTGGTATTATCTGCACGAAACCGGCGCGTTGACAGACTTGCGCGTGAGCGTTGTGTTTGTTTATCCTGAAGCGTCTGATCGCGGCTGCGGCTAAATGCACTTGCATTTTCTAATGCTTT
>JAUMHQ010000085.1:4209421-4225050 GCA_032361165.1 Enteromius paludinosus
CTACATACCTTCTATGTACATATCAGAGAACAATTTAAAATATTCTCTCAATGCATTCTATGGCACCTTTAAGTGTTATTTTTAATAGATGACACTATGCAATAAATGTATTTTAAACATATTTTTTTACTAAGGTTGTTTGTTTGATATTTTTATATATTTTTATATTTTTTAAGCGTGCATTAAGTGTTCAAATACTTTCCTGCAGTTTGGCACAAGCGCTGATTTTTAAAAGAAAAACTTTTTTCAAAGCAAGGAAATCGTACTATCATTACAGGATGTAACATTAAATATATGGTTGAATAAATGTGTACAAGAACAAAAAAAAAAAAAAAAAGGCAGACAACACAAGCAGTCTGTCTTGCTGCCAAAGCAGGAAATCGGTAAACAAACATGTCAACACTGTCGCACTTCACCTCTTCACATTCTGTCAAGCTCCACTACAAATGAATGCTTGTAAACATGATGGATGGATTTATTTTAACACTGTTTTCAGCATGTCATTTCGAGAGCTATTCAACAAGTTCTCTTAATAACTCATACATCATTTTCATTCCAAAGTGTCTGTTTCTATCACTGACATATTTTCAACTCAGGTTACTGTTAATTAAGGAAACAGATGAACAGGTTCTATTTGTGGTTCTTTTTTCCTCATTGTTTGCAAATGAGTATAACAATTCAAAGTGCCGACTGAAGATGAATTTGCAGGACTAGACAACGGCCAATGAGTAAGTTTTTATTTACGTCTTCTTTAAACCTCATCTGTCCAACAAATCCATATTGTCTAGCAGACTGCAATCAGATTAAAAATGAGATGTTTACTTGAGTTTCTACTGAGAAAAAGAACCAAGCAATCTTACACAAGACCTTAAAGGGAAAGTTCACTGATTCTTTTTTTTTAATTTTTTTATTATTGACTTATTTTCTTCAGTGAAACACACACACAAATGTATAGACTATCTATATTTTAGGGAAAATTGGGAATACAGTGGACCTCATTTAAATAAATAAATATATTAAATAAAATAAATACTGTATAAAAGTGTATATAATACTTTATAATATTTCATATAACTTAGCATATTTTGTATCATCAAATGAAAATTCATAAGAACAGTTTTAATGTTATAATATTTACTTATTGTGGTTATAGCTTTTAAGAGTATGCTTATTAATAACAAACAATAAAAATGATTCATGCACTTAAGTTATGCAATATAAGTCTCATATCTTGCCATTTTACTTAAAGCTGACAAATACCACTTATAAGTAATAATAATAACAATACTATTTTTTGTCAAACAGCCATAAAATCAGATATCAGATCATGTGATAGTGTATTATGAAAAAAAAGACTGCATTTTTTTCAATAGCACTCAGCACCTTACCACTGAGATGTTGTGAGATCTAAAAAAACAACAATGGCAAGATATGATATAGTCCATTATAAATGAAGAAGATTTAATACAATGTTCATTGTGTGTTATAAATAATCATACTCTTAAAATACATAAATATTATAGTTGTTTTTTTATGATTATTCATAAGATATTATAACACATTATTATGAATTATGCATTCATTATAATGGCTTAAGAAAACCCTTATAATGTATTATGATTACAGGCTTCATAAAGTCTTCTGTCTGCAAATTCTGAGCAAAGTGATTTTTATCATAATATTAAAACAACATATTACGGTGGCTATTTTTATTAGAATTTTAAAGGTTATATTAAATTATTTCTGTTAATGAGGTATAACAAGTGAAATGTTTAAAACTGATAAGTGGTAATATGAAAGATATATTGAATGTCCAGTGCAAATGTAATTTAAAGTTCTTCAGAGTTCTACTACAGCATGTAATACTGACTAAATGACTTTTTTTAATGTACTGATATAAAACAGCACATTGCTGTGGAATGCAACGCCATTTAAACTTGGGTGAAGAAGACATATAGTGTTAAAAGACATTAATAAAAACTAATTACTACGTTCTCCTGGGAAGAACAAACTGTGATGACTAAATTTTAACGTAATAATTCCAGGGTAATTATCAGTGATATTTATACTCTGAGGTTTTGGCATTTGTCTTCAGAACAGGAAGAACCAGTCCAACTTAACATTCCAAACAGGAAGACGGTTGAATAGTCATCTCAGCGCTAAGAGGCCATGATTTCATTCAGGTGCAGAGAAACGGCAGGTAGACATCACAAAACGCTGAGGGCTGCACAGTTAGCTTAACTTTCTCTGGATTACATTCTTCTCCAATTAGGATCTATCCAGCAAACCATCATCGCACTGAGAGAAATCTGAAGAGACACAGGTAAGATTACTTAAAGGCTAGGTCTCTCAAAAATTAATTTTGAATCATTCTCATCATTACAAAACTGTATCTCTCTCTCTCTCTCTCTCTCTCTATATATATATATATATATATATATTTCTGCTGTCAAATGGTTATTCGTAATTAATCACATGAAAAAAAAAATGTGCATATATTATGTACACATAAATACACGCATGCATATATTTTTGAAAATATTTATATGTATATATCTCTAAATTTTTTTTATGTTTATATATGAAATATAGTTATAAATAATATACATTACATGAAGATACATATATCCATGTAAACACATGTAAATATTTTCAAACTAAATACATGCATGCATACTAAATATACACAGTATGCACACACATATTATGTAAACACAGATGGAAATGTTCTGTTCTAAAAAAAAAAATTCAATCTCTGAAATGATGATTTGTAATATAGTAAACAAACTCCCACATGGTTCGGTTAAAGAATTTACATCATGACGAAAGATGAATAGTAAGTATGAATGTGCTTGGAGTGAATGATCATCGTTCATCAATGAGACAGACTAATTGTTTGAGTCAAGTAATTGCTTCCACAGATTATTTAAAGCATTGATCATCGTTTATGAATCACAGGGTTCGTGCATATTATTTAAAGGCCTTAAATTGATTAAAGCTCATGCACCATACTGAAGATATCTGTAAAACTATAAATGGTCATATCATATACAACAGTAGGCTGTATTTTGGCAATGCATGCTTTCAGTTGCATCATTTCAATAATTTTAACGTACCTCCAGAAATAAGGAAACAACGAAATTGTATTCATCAATTTGAACCTAAAAAGACAAGTGAAAATCAAAGAGGAAGGAAATATGAGAACAGGTGTCATAAGGGCAGCTAACAATGAGAGATTCAATATTGCTGTCAAGCCACATTTTCTACTCAAGCTGGATAAGCATCATGTGCGTCAGAAACGTTTAGATTAATTACTGTTGTCCGTAACAAGTCACGGTACACTGAGTGTTTCAGATAGTCAAACCATGTGTTTGAGATGTTCTTGATCTGTCATGATTAGATATGAATCTGACCATCTCAAGCCAGGTGAAGGTTTGATATGATGATAAATTAAAAGCATTAGACTCAATATCTAACAACAACTCATTGCTGTGAGGTTAAGGATGAGTTGATGATGAAGTTAATAGATTAAAGAGTTAAAGTTTATGCATTGTTTACTCTGTACAAGAACAACCTGTGAGTTATGAAAATATGGATTAGAATTGCAACAATGGATAAATAAATAATTTAATTCATTCAAAACATAATAGAACATTCAAGAAAAATAAAGATTTTACTTACTTGTCTTTACATATAGGACACACTGAATTGCTTCTTATGAAATTATTATTTTTATTTTTTAATTATTAGTAAATTACATTAATGAGGTATACAGCATGGAAACTCCTATTGATAATTAAATATATTCCATTATGTCCATTACTGCCATTTCATAGTTTTGACGACTTTACTATTATTAGAAAATGTGGAATAGAATAATAAAGAATAAGCAAGTGTCCAAATGTTTCACTGGTAGTGTATCTCTAAGATTTGACCTTTTTTATTACACAAAATGTGGTCTCATGGTAGCAATGTTGAAAAAGCTGGTACTGTATTTCCAGGTCAGTATGATGGAACAGGACGGCCCGCAGGAGAAGAGACCAGAACAAGAAGAGGAGATGACAGAGGAGAGCTTCCTCAAAGAGCTCTACCTCTTTATGAAGCAGAGAGACACTCCGATTGAGAGAATACCTCATCTAGGCTTCAAACAGAGTGAGTGAGAAAGACAAGCAAACAAACTTTATGTCTGAAAGAAATTATTTCAGAGTATTAACATCTACTTTTTTGCTTTTCCTTTTCAGTCGATATGTTCCTAATGTACAAGACAGTAAAGGATCTAGGAGGCTATCAACAGGTAAAAAAAATTACATTTACTGCACATTGACCACAAGATTAAAATAGAATGACTCCACCTTGGACAACAATTTTTTATGGATTTGTTTCCTCGTGTGTGTTTTCACTTTAATTACTGTCGGCATCTTCTTATACATTTTTGATAGCATACTTTGAAAACCAAAAACATTCACATCTCGTGTGCCTGATTTCCAGGTTACTGCACAGCAGTTGTGGAAGAAAGTTTACAACATTCTTGGTGGAAACCCACGCAGCACTAGTGCAGCCACATGCACTCGCAGACATTATGAAAAGTAAGCACGAGTAACCTTAAAGGGATACTCCACCCCAAAATGAAAGCTGTATAATTTATCACCCCTATGTCATTCCGAACCCTTAAGCTACGTTCATTCTCTGAAAACAATTTAAGATATTTTGGATGACTGTCCCATTGACTGCCAAGTAAATTACACGGTCAAGGTCCTTAAAAATATTTTTCAAGACATTGTCAGAATACTCCATGTTGGGTGGAGTAACCCTTTAAACAGCAGATGCTCACATACTGTATAATAAAAATAAATACAACATAAATCATTTACATACATTTTAGTCACAACGCTCTTTTTGTCCATCCAGGCTGCTTCTTCCTTACGAGTGTCACCAAAATGGATACAGAGGTGATATTGTCTTCAGGACCGCTCGATCGCAGAAACGCTTCCACCCCAGCAGTTACAGCGACTTTGAGCACGAATACCCTAGGAACAGTAACCATGCAGATTTCCGTCACCTCCCAGCATTCCCCCGGGTAAGGCATAACAGAATATCTACTCTCAAAACTATCACTGGGATGGTACCTTTTTGAAAATTACAAATATGTACTCTTAAGGTACTTTTAAGGTCTACAATGCGCTTTTTATTTGTATTCCACGAGCACTGCCACTTCTATGAACTTAAAAAAAACTGCCCCAGTGAAATTTGCACTTTTTTTGTGTGTAGTAGAAATGCAAACTACTATTTATTACCAGACTACTTACAAATTAATAAATTTCTACTCCTTCCTTCTCTAGGCCTCTCAGAACATATTTACGGAGCATCAGAGACAGATGTTTAGCATGCCTTTGAATATTGCTCCATACTTCGCACACGGTGGTACACCTCTATCCAATTATATGGCTCTTCAAGAACCTACAGTGCCTCAGCTGAACCTCAGCCCTTCCCAAGACCTTCCCCAACCACCTGTTTCGTATTTGGGCAGGTCCTCTGTGGAGGCTCAGAGCCGCAACCAGTCACTTGACAGGCTACGCCACCTGGCTAAAGAGTACAAGTCATCAGCCGGTTGGGAGGAACCGCTTAACCTCAGCCGGAAAGAAAACAGACTTGAGACTTTGAATGACACACCGTCATCTTTCAGCCCACCTTCAAAAAAGACCAAGTTCCTCAACAAAGTATCACCACTTTACCCTCCAAGGGGTTTGGCAGCTGAAGAAGGTGCAGAAAAGGGAGATACAGCGGACAGAAATTCCACGGGAGAAGGAGGTGCAGTGTCTGTCCGTGCAGGACCAAGTCCGGCGACGGCTGACATCATTGATCTCACTTCCTCTTCCACTGCTAATCCGGTCCCACGTAGGGCAAGCCCTCCTTCGGTGAACCTCTTCAACCGCAGACTGAACTACTCTGAAGCATTCGCTATGAAAGCACGGGAGCGAGACATGAATGCGGACTGGCTGAAGGAAGATTCTTCTGGTGCACCTATACCTAAGTTAGGGATCCTAAACCGAAGCAATGCTCTTGGACACCCACCTGCAGATCCGAACGGTAATATGGAGATTCAAATTCCTCTAAAGTTTCTGCACGAGTTGATTAAGAAAGGACTGCTCTCTAACCCGGCATTTACGGCAAACAGCTCTGTGTCTCAAGACCCAACCAAAGCTGAAGTACAACCAGAGCACAAATTCCACATGCGATCAAGTTCAGAAACATCCGAGAGCTCCACCACAGGAGAGGAACCGACCAATTTAAGTTTAAAAAGAAACCTTTCTGAATCTAACCCTCAAGAAAATAATATGAGCAAGCTCAGACTCTTCGGTGGCAATGGCATCCCAGCAGAATCAAAGCTCCAGATGATCAGTTCTTTTCATCTAAACAAGTACCCTCTGGAAAGTGATTCACCAAGATCTTCTCAACCTAAACTGGCACAGGTTCCTATGACAAAGAACCAAGAAAGCTTGTTTCCCAGACTTCCCAGTTATGGTGAAGACACTCCGCTCTCTTTGACGATGAAGCCTGGAAGGAAGTTGGAGAAAGTGATGGAAACACCTAACGGCGGGGCAAAGGAAATTTCGACTTCTCCACCTTTGATACAAGTGACATCAGACCACCTCAAACTCCTTCTGGCAAACCTACCGTTTAGACTGGAAAGAGGGCAGACATTTTGAGAATTTACACAGCTGAAAAATTCTCCACCTCGGCCAATGTTGCAATCTTGCCAAACCAGCCCCTTGCGTTGCATTACTGAAGGATTTCGGAAAAAGATGAAAACTGAAATATGAAATGTTGAACAGATATGCAACTGTAGCATGAAAGCACTCTCATGTACATAAAATGTATATAATTTCGAAAAAAGGGTCAGCTCAGGAAAAAAAAGTTTTTTTTTTTAACTCGGTTTATGAAGAAGCACTGATACTTTGTAAAGAAAAGCATAGACCTTTTTGTAATGTTTTTTTTTATTAAAATTTAAACATGTAAAATGGATATACAAGCTTGTTCCTTATTTGTTAAATATTATTTTACAATTCTTCTTTTTTGTTGTTTATTACAATTCCTGTTGATTTCCTAAAAGCAAACTCACAATGACTTAAAAAAATTACATTAAGGTTTCTTTCTGATTATATAACAAATATATCAATATATCATATATAGTATGAATTATATTTTGTGTTCTTATGTACCGAATATGAAGTCATGGCCAACAATTTTTCTGAATTTGTAAGAATATAGTAGGCATCATACACACGTGTTGTTTTACTGGTTACACAGGAACCTATGAAATATCATGCGAAGATCTACACTCGATACTTGCATACAAGACTTCAAGATGCTCTTATGACAAAAATGCTTAAGTCAACATTTGACACAAGCAATAAGACACACAGCATGTATACACATGCAAACACACACCCATAAACAAGAAGGGATTAGGATTTCCAATTGTCCATTTTATAATCTTGGCACCATTAACACATAATTGTCATATGCACAATGAATCAACAGGTTCGTACCTATTGCAAATACAGTCTGTTCATAAAGACCAGGAACAATTTCTCGATAAAGAAACGTGACAGCTTGTTGGACACAATGCTGGCAGGTGGATTTTCCTAGAATTTGAACCAGTTCAGTGGGCTACCACTATCACATCATCTTCATATTACAAAAGGAAATCACACTGTGTTTGATTGCCCAGTTAATTCAAATAAAGGACCTTTACCGCTTAGTCAATTGCTAAAAGGGTAAAAAAAATACATACAAGAACACAATTTTAGCTTGCTGTTCAAAAAAGGAACCACATCAATGAACATATTTAAGCCATGCATTCCATTTCTTGAGTACCTTTCCAACTGACAACTTGACATTAAATATAATGATAAGGGTTATATAATGACAATTTAAAACCATGTTGGATGGTTGACTGGTTGATTTATTTGTCTTTAGGGGTAGATAAGGATCTTTTGAATTTGATAATTTGTTTTAAATCATAAAGATTTGGCATGAGTTGCTCAATTCTCTTGAGAAACTCTGGGGTGATAAAATAACTACTTACTATGACAAAGCAAAAACTAACTCTTGTCATGCAAAATTTCTATAGCAAGTAAAAATGTTCCAGTCAGTTTTAATGATATGTGATTTTAATCCAGCAATAAGTGCACTGTAAGCCCCGATCTTGCACAGAATCAATTTACATGTATTAAAAAGTATATATCTGTGTATATACTTTATATATTTTATAATATATATATTTTACAGTTGTATAATGAGAAATCACTGAATGGCTTTTTGGAACGCTAAATGATGGACATATTATTCCATAATGACATTAATTGTATAATTAGCTGTTGTTCTTGGCAACCAAATTCCTGTGTAGGAGAGCTAGGTTATCGTCTCTTGTAACACTGGTAATTCTGTGATAAGGCCAAGCACAGATTTACAGTTAAGCCTAAACAATATTTAGGCATATAAATATGAACAAAAGTTGTGATATATGTACACAAAGCAGGTTTTTTCTTTAGTTTTCTGGTTCCGTCCTTCAGTTACTGAAAGAAAGAAGCAGAGGGAGAGGAAGGTGAACAAACAAATTAATTACAAACATGTTTTGATTCTGATTTTGGTGTGGCTCATATTCACACCTTTAATTCTGGGAAAGTTTAAACAGGTACAGCGACTGTGGAACTACAGCCACAAATCATATTTAAAAAAATTTATGTAATCTCTGGCATCTGCGTGTGAACGTGCATGTTCATGCCTCTAAACGGAATACATTGTAATGCATAAAATGTCTTAAATTTTGTGCTGTCAAATGATTAATTTGGTACATAATATATGTATGTGTGTTGTGTTTATTTATTATGTATATATAAATACACACACATACAATATATATTTTGAAAATATTTAAAAGTATATAAATTCATATTATTTGATGTATATGTAAACATAAAAAATTTTTATTAAATATATGCATGCATGTTTTTGTATTATATACACATAAGAAATATACACAGCACAAACATTGTGTTAAAAATAAAAACATTATGTATGGGATCAACCTCAATTAACCATTTGACATTTGCAATGAATCATTTCTTTTGAGTGTGCTTTATGACGATGATGATGCATTTAAAAATCTTTTGGAATCTGTATATAAAGTCAATGGAAAATGAATCATACACAGCTCAATATTGCAACATCATTTAAGCAACAACAAATCAATTCATGCAATCAGCTTCCAGCCAGTTTCCTCAGAGCAGATAAGTTCATTTACAGAGAATAAATGTTTTATAAATACATACACAATGTACATTGTATATACACAGTTATCAATAGGCAATTTCTGACTATTCTTGCTGTGGCGGTGCACTTGTGCCTGCGCGGTGCCTCTTCCTGGTGGGGCCAGCCTCGGCTCCCGTCCAAAGCGTGTAAGCTTACGTCCGCCCTGGTGGCCAGAGCTTACGGCGCTGCCAGACAGGCTGCTACCGCCCTGTATGCGATGGCAACGCTGCAGGTCTATCAGGCTAAGGCGTTGAAGGAGCTGCATGAGCGGCTATGCAGGAACTCCGCGCTGTGGTCGACTTAGCTCTCTGAGCGACGAAGGTCACAGCTCGTGCGCAGGTGATGTCTACTGCAGTAGTCCAGGAGCAACATCTATGGCTAAACTTGGCGCAGGTACCGGACGCCGAGAAGGCTCCGCTTTCTCAACGCCCCCATCTCCCAAGCCGGCCTATTCGGCGACACTGTCGGGGACTTAGCCCAGGAGTTCTTGACAGTCCAGAAACAGTCGGAGGTGATGTCTCACATCTTGCCTCCCCAGGCCATTCGGTCCCCGATTGCCCAGCCTCCGTCTGTTCATCGCCGAGGGCGACCACCCGCAGCATCCACGAGCACGATGCTCGTCTGGCGGCTCAGAAGACTAGACAGAGGGGCCTGTTGAGCTGGCCGCGGGCGCGGGGCGCCACCGTCTCAAGGATCAGCCAGGAACACCCGGTTGCTCCTGTACTACCGGGCTGCCGTCCCTGAGACAGGCAGCCCGGAGGTGTCGAGATCTGCTCTTCTGGGGACGATGATGACATCTGCGGAGGATGACACTCCTGGAAGAGGGCCGGGAGTCTCTGTGCATTCAGCTGCCCACAATTTCACAGAAAGAGCAATTTCTCACACCTCCGGGGCCCTGTATCCATGGGTCCTTTGCCAGGTTTTACGACCTCCACGTTGAGTGCACGCAATCAAGTGAACGCCAATTTCATTGACCTTTTGTATAAAGCTCAAAGGCAATTGGTCTCTCTGGCGAGTTCCCATATGTAACATCTCCGTTCCCTCCTTCAGGGAACGTGGGTTACATTCGTAACCTAGACGTTTTTCTTCATATTCGTATTCCTTTCCCATCAAAATGCTTGCTACAGAAGCGAAAACACAGAAAAAGGAACCTGATCCAAATTTTATTATGATGGACAAAAGATTTGGAGGCAGCGTATAAACATGATTGAAACAACGTGAGTTCAACGAAAAATTCCGACGAAAATTTCAGACTCCGTGTGCAAAGACCTTAAGAGTTCAACCATTGTGTAACAACTGTAGGCCTATTTAAAGATGCAAATCACAAGGGAGATTTAGGTAAATATGATATTTACTGTAAATAAAAAGGCCCTTATGTTAAATTCAATATACTGATTTGAAAAATGATCAATCAATTTATTGAAAATCTACCTATTGCTGCCTCAGTGCAAATGTTTGGAGCCAGTAAGATGCATTGTTTTGCATTCATTTGATCAAAAATACAGTTAATGTTGTGCAATATTATTATAGAGTAATTAAGTGATGATTTATTCTATGAGTCTTAAGTGTCTCATGATTCATTCCGAAAAAAATGATTTTCTGCTAAATATATATTTCTTATATTATCGATGTTGAAAACAGCGGTGCTGGTTAATATTTCTGCAGAAATGTATTTATGCTGTTTCATTTAAATATAAAATATGTTTGTGGCTCAGAAATATTCATAACAACTCCTGGCTCAGTGTGATGAACGGAAAAAAAGGTGAAGTTATATTTATCTGCAACTTCCTCATGCTACAGCACATATAAGCTAATACGCCTTTTCCGGGTGAACTGAGACACATGTGTAGACGTGTAGAAACACCCACACACAACCACAAACACCCACACGCTACACATATTTAACAGATACTGGCAGGTGCTGACCGCGGGAATGTGACCCATCTACACCAGCGTAATGCTTGGCTGAGAATTCACATTCCCCAATTCCACTCGTCTACCCCATGGAGACACGATTGGTTTCTGCCAAATGGCAACAATAGACTGCTGTGGGCACATTGGAACTCTGTTTGTGTTTATGTTGTGAAGAAGGAAAATATATACATGCAAGTTCATGACCATTGCTAATTAATTATATGATCAGCAGAACTTTTGAACTGAAAAATAAACATGAATTGGAAATGTTTTAGTATCTGGTAGGTCATCGTTCTGATTTACAGTTAACAGCGCAAACATGAACATGTAAAACCAGATAGTCATGTTATCCTTGATTTGATTTGAGAACAAACTTCTTTAATCTTTCGTTCAATCTTTTTCAGTTACTAATGTTTTATTAGTAACCTAGTAGTAATAATACAAATGAAGCAAACAATGAATCATTTGATTTGTACTACTCTTCTAATGTCAAAACATTTCGTCCTTTAATGTCAAATTCAGCTTTAATCTTTCCAAATGTTTTTTGTAAATATTTTTTCTTACAATAGACTGGGTGTGGCACACCAAGTAAGCAATTTTAGATTCCGCATTCATATTTTTACTCAACAAAAATAATAATAAACAATGTGAAAGGCAGCGATTTATATTTGTTTCTGCATCAAAGTTAATAATGTAATTTACAACGGAGTTATAGTGCCACCAAAAAATAAATGAATCTAAAACTACGAGATTAAAGTCGTAATATTACGAGAATAAAGTCAAAACTATGAGATTAAAGTCGAAAAAAAAAAAAAAGTTACTGGGACGAGATCTCAGAACTCGCTTAAAATCAAGAATATGATATTTATTAAATCTCGTAGTTTTTACTTTATTTTCGTAGCATTTCGACTTTTATTCTCGTAATATTACGACTTTATTCTCGTAGTTTCGACTTTAATCTTGTAGTTTTAGATTTTTTATTTTTTTTTGTGGCACTAAAACACCGTCGTAGTAATTTGATAAAGGCCTTCAAAAATAAAAATAAAATAAATTACATTTTATTACAAAAATAAAGAAGTAAAATAAAACAAAATTGTAATTAAATCAAAATAAATAAAAATAGAACAGAATAAAATAACATAAAAAATAAAATCAAAAATCCAAATCAAAATAAAATAAAGTGTCGCAAAGAAAGCATTTTATCTATATTTCAGTAGTAATAGTAGTACTGAACAAATTAATATCTGCACACAATCCCAAGCCTTTTACTGAAGTTCAAACATGCAAGTTTTCCTTCTTTTTGTTATCAGTGAACACCTTAGAATACATAGCTTATTCATGACGTGTGAAAACACACATCCCAACAAAGTTCACTTTTCATTATCTTATGTAGTCCAAGTTGGACTTGTTTCATCTGTCCAATCAAGTATGAGGACACAGCAGTAAAACTGTATTGTCTTCCAAGTCTATGTAAGATGCAGATGAATCAGAGTCTGCTGACAGATGTGTGCCAGAGTTTTGCATGTGTGACAATAACACCACACCTACACTATTATGGCATGTGGGAACATGATTGAAAGCGCTAACACACCTCTTTATCACTTTTATTGAAATCATAATACAATTGAATGTCCTTCAAAGCAAAGGTTAACCATTTCAGTTGATTCCAAAAATTTGACATGGATGACGAAAAACTGTTCAAGTGTCATAGGTACATTGAGTACCATCACAGTGCATACCTCATCTGATTTTAGGGTATTTGTTACATGTTCTAGACACACATGCCTTCAGAGTGCATATGAGGGCGTTTGCCATCCAGGCATTGTTTTTTGTGTGTGTGTGTGTGTGTGTGTGTTTACGTGCTTGTGTAACAGTTGCCTGAATTTGTATCACCTGTCATTATAATAGGTGGACAGAAGGCTTTGAATTTCAGAAGAAACAGGTCTGTTCAGGGGTTGCAGATGGTTTCTGGTCTGGGAGGATGGTGACGTAACTACATAAAAAAAAGAGGTAGACAAAGGGCGGGTTAAAGAAACCGTGCAATTAAAGGATTTATTTTTTTAATCCAATCAGCTCTAACAGACATTTTACAGACTGGGGGAGATTAAAAATAGTTTTCAAAACACTTAAAAATAGTTAATTTATTCTTAATTAATATTTATTTAAAATTAATTACATGTACATTTCAAATCTATTAGTAAACATTAAATATAACCTAGAAAAATATAGAAATTAAATTGAATAATAAAACAGATAAAGAACAAAAAAAATCTAAAATAAATGTTATTAAAAATGTATATAAATATCCGGCAGCCCTAGTTATTACACCTTTATCATTTAAATACCTTCAAATATGCACTTTGCTTATAAAAGCATACTGTGAATGCATTGAAGAGATACACCCTAAAATCTTTGCCAGTATTTGTCTCTTCATGTGGTTCCAAACCTGATTTTCTTTTATGAAAGTAAACAAAAAAAGATATTCATTAAGACACAAATAAAAAATATTTTGTTTTCTCGTACAGGTGGAGCAAAATGAATAAATTAATAAATGATGACAGAATGTTCTTTTTCAGGGTAACACGAAGAATGAAGAGAGTGACAGACAGTTTGCGAACACAATATCGACTTTCTTTTATTGTTGCACATGTGGGCATGTCTGTCATCAAGTTTTGTTCCGCAAGCATATTTTAACAGACCTATTCAGCCTTTTCTGTTTTGCTTAACAAGGATAAACTTCAAAGAACAAATATCTGAAGATGCCGCACAATAATGAATTGCATCTTAGTTCGTCCAGCTGTATAAGTGCCACAAGCGATTAGAAATGAATAGCCTGACGGCACGTCTGGCTTGGCGCTTGGCTGAACTGTCTGTCAACTGATACGTCTGAAAGAAAAAATGTCCCCACCCAATGGGATTGACTGGTGGATGCTTAAATAAGAATGTCTATCATACAGTATGTCTATTAAGTTCAAGAGAAAGTCAGTGTGTGTGTATTAAAATCAAATTGTGCAATTATGTCTTTCTTGAATCTGAGGTTTAATGCCTAGTTTGGCTCATAAAAACCAAAAGAATAATCCCGTCTTCAACTGCTAAAAGTATGTTTGCATATTTTTGAAATTACGCAGGTGAGTATTATGCAATCTTAACACACAATACCTAAATTCTACAGATAAAAAGGTTATCCTAACTAAAAATCTTCTCTTTGAAAAGGCTAAAAAAAATATAAATAGATCATATCATCCTGGTCCTGTATAGTTAACGTTTTGTCCATCTTGATAACATTTATTGTTCTTTTGTCATCAAGTAAATATACGCTTTTTTAAATTAAATAAATGAGCTAAATAACTATGTGATGTTGTAAACAAAGTTTCGGGGGGAGCACGCACGAACGCTAGCCACGGCTGGTTCCGAAACGCTTATTAATTATCATGAGGAAGTGCGAACTCGTGAAATACACACTGCTACACCACATGAAACACTACTGTCAACACTTGACCTTTCGTGTACTAAACCTTTCCGACATCTCATGTCTGAAAAACAAAACAAACAAGAGCAGCCTTGTATTTAAACACATTAAAAATGTAATATGATTAGTTTAGTTTGTTTATCACTAATCCTACAGTAAGACAATTTCACTATAGTTTGAACTACGCAAACCATTTTAATATTAATCATTCATACAAAACATACAAAAAAAATGGGTAATTCTCAAAATATGCATAATAGACCAGTGTTATCTTAGCGGAATTGAGATAGTAGGGGTGTAACATTACACAAACATGACGCTCGGTAACCTCTTTTTTGATGACACGGTTCATACTGTAAAAATGCCTTTTTATTAAACAGTGGTTTCATGTTAACTTCTAAATTAGAAAATGTCTGAGGCGTTTATACAGCGATTTGTCGTGTATAAACAGCATGTATTACTTTAACTTTCTTGAAAAAACTGACATAATAAAAAAATTAAGGCTTTTTTTCTTTTCAAAAGTAACATTATATAGAACTAAGTTTCTAGTGAAGTTCCACTTGTGGAGAGGTTAAAACAATGCTGTATTTGTTTAGTACATATGCGTGCCGAAATTAAAATTTTCTGTATTATTTTGAAAAATACGTTTTTTGTTTTCTGTGTTCATTTTAATTGGAAATTGTATACTTTCCTGTGTTTTTGTGCTTTTTTTCATTCAGATTTAGTTTAGTTTTCAAACTAAAGTTAAAAGTTGTATGTCGGTATGAATGTTTTCGGGGTATACAGTAGTTTTACTTATAGTTTTACTGTAACAACCCTCCAAGAGACCTTGCTGGAACAAATGTGCCTTTCTAATTAAGTTGGCTTGAGAGAGCCAACTTACTGATCTACTACTTAAACTTATTAGTGGAGCTTGCCCTAAGGCAAGGCT
>JAUMHQ010000085.1:4300837-4337578 GCA_032361165.1 Enteromius paludinosus
TAATCTGGATTTGTCTGTGAATGTTTTTTTTTTACTTTGAAAGGTCTGGTGCTAGGTGCTAGGTGCTTGGATCCCATACACTTGCATTAAATGATTACCAGACTGCCACGGTTAAAGTTAAATATCTTTGTTTGTGTTCTGCTGAGGAAACAAAGTCACCTAAATCTTGGATGCCCTGGGGGTAAGCTAATAAACATCAAATTTTCATTTTTGGGTGAACTATCCCTTTAAATCTGATATATTTCATCAATCAGTGTGTATTAGTGTCTCACATCTGGACAGAACATACCACAGTTTGGGTGGAGGTGGCGCTAGTGGGCTTAGTAAATCCAACCTCAAGGGTCGAAGCTTGCATTCTGGGAAAAATTCCTCAAGTAGCATGCCTGTAAAGAACAAAACATTTGGAAAACAATCTGACAAAACATGACTTGACATCTGATTTAAGAGTAATTTACCCATAAGAGTGACCCTATGGGTTTTTTTGTGTTGGAAAGGGCTCCTAAATGTCATGGGTGAACAGCTCACTGCTTCATTTTTAACATTGACACATAGGGCTGATTGGCCTCCAGCTAATCAATGGCAAGAATGAGTCGGCGCACATCAGTGATGCCGTTGCTGTTGTAGCCCAGTCCATCCAAGAGCTCTTTGAGAAAGAGAACATCACAGAACCTCCAAGGGGCTGCGTGGGCAATACCAACATCTGGAAGACTGGGCCACTCTTTAAAAGGTCAGTATCACTTAAGATCATGCATGCAGCTGACCCATTTAATTTGAATTTGTGTGGTTTATTATTTTCCATGACATCCTGCTTGAGGGGGCATCCGTGTCATTCTTTGATTGATTCGGACAACCACAGACTGTGATCTAAAGCCCTGTCACAACACATGATACTTCATCTTTGCATATTTTTCATGCATCACATTCACATACAAAAAGTTACTCACAGGTCAGAAGTGGCTGTGCTCCACAGGGTACTGATGTCTTCCAAGTACCCAGAGGGCCTAACTGGACGTGTTGAGTTCAATGATGACGGTGACAGAAAATATGCTCATTACAGCATTCTCAACTACCAGAAGAGCAGACTGATTCAAGTCGGCATTTACAATGGAACACAAGTACAAGTCTTTTCTTTTAGACTGTTTAATTTATAATTTTATGACATGGGTATTGAATATTGCATTAGTTCCTGTGTGAGCCATACAAAAATACATTTGACAAAATTACACCGAGTTTTAAAGCCAACACTAAGTCATAGTATTCACATAATTGCATTCAAAACCAACCCTGTAATTGCACTATGCAAATTATTTTAGATTAGCAAAGATTCTGATTATGGCTATATGCCAGTTAATCATCTGCTATAATCATCTGCTTTGTCAGGTGGTGATGAATAAACAGAGGAAGATTATTTGGCCTGGAGGTGAAACAGAAAGACCTAGAGGATTCCAGATGTCTACTCGTTTAAAGGTAAAGGGTTCACTACATCCATCCAAAACTTGCTAATAATTTACGGTCATGAATCAGAAATGACCTCAAAGTGATTGATGACACGTAGAAAAGCTGAACAAAATCCCATTAATCTATTGCAGATAGTGACCATTCATCAGGAACCCTTTGTGTATGTGAAGCCAACTATGCTGGACGGGACCTGCAAGGAAGAGTTTACTCCTAATGGAGTCTTAATTAAAAAGGTGATCTGCACTGGACCGAATGAGACCATCCCAGGTAACACATCAGGGACGTTCATGTCACTGTGCTTTTCTACATCCGCCGTCTGGAGATACATACATACATACATACATATATATGCAGCAGGTATTTATATATGTATGAATGTAGCAAGTGTGTCCATGGTATGTGTGTTTTACGTTGTGTGTGACTGTTTTTGCTCAATGCAAAATGTATGCATGTGTTTTTCGTGTGTGTGTTGCTTGGACTTCCGTCGCAGCGTTCCGCTTTGCATATAGTGACAGCTGCATATGTGCCATGTGTCGCAGCCTATATTATCTACAGGTAAAGTGTAAAAGTCAATATGGAAAGATTGTACTCCTTTTAGATCCTGATGCTCCCATCTGGCTGTTGCATCTGTCTTGAGATCAAAATGGATGCAAAAATACATCCATTCTAACCACAAGAGTTGTGGCTACTTCAATTCAGCCAGTAGCATAGATTAATTGAAATTTAATTCACATAGCTTTTTAATATTTTATTGCGTTATCATCTGCAAAAAAATCTATGACTGGCTGAGTAGCAGAGCGGAAGCAGAATTTATGGAAAAGCAATTGATCAGACCTCAGAGCAAGCATCATCTAAAAGAGAAAAACAATCTCTGAATGATTGATTTTTAGCATTGAGGCGAGTGAACAGAGTGGTAGGCATTCTAAATAATGACCTTTCAATTCTTACAGCTGGAATGAAATTTCACTTTTTCTTGTTTGGTTACAGGACGCCCAATTGTTCCCCAGTGTTGCTACGGATTTTGCATTGACCTTTTGATCAAATTGGCAATGACCATGAACTTCACCTATGAAGTACACCTGGTGGCAGATGGGAAATTCGGAACACAAGAAAGGGTAAGCACACTTCAACTTTGTGCCAGGTACAGGCAAGATGGTTGTCATAAGATATCTTTCTACTTATTTTTTGGCGATATAGGTAAATAACAGTAACAAGAAGGAATGGAATGGTATGATGGGCGAGCTCCTGGGTGGCCTTGCTGATATGATTGTTGCACCCTTGACGATCAACAATGAACGAGCCCAGTACATAGAATTCTCCAAGCCTTTCAAATACCAAGGACTGACTATCCTTGTTAAAAAGGTACGATTACACTACTAAAACCATTCTATTTATACTTTAGTTACAGATCATTAGTACAGCCTTTATGAAAAAAGTCACCACTTGCTAATGTAGCCTCATGACAGCATTGCTAGTACCTACAAGAGCTGGTATTAAAATGTGCTACATTTATGTTAGTGACCATGCAATGTGTTTCAGGAAATACCTCGCAGTACACTGGATTCATTTATGCAGCCATTCCAGAGCACACTGTGGCTACTGGTGGGTCTATCGGTGCATGTGGTGGCGGTGATGCTTTACCTACTAGACCGGTTCAGGTACAAGATGACACTGGTTTAAGAGTGTGGCTACCTGTTCTGTGTATGTCCATTGGGTGGCTGTATGCACATGCTGTTTGTTATTTTAGATAGTTTGTTTTACTCATTGGGATCATATAGCACATTTGTTTCAGGATGTCTCCACAGTACATGAGAGTGCTGACCACGTTTCATTGTCATTGTTGCCATGGAGGTGGGGGAGGTTGGGTGGCTGTACTCTGTGAGCCTGTTCTCTTTTCCCTCTCATTCTTTCTTTTCCTGTCTGCTCTCTATCTCTTTACCTTGCTTCCCATCTGTTATAGTTCTCTCTACGGTCTCTGTAATCTGGCCAATGCTACTTGAGCGCTTATTTATTTGAAGTCTACTTACATGGGTTTTCTGCCTATTCTACATGTAGTTCTGAACATTTACACTGTTTTAATTGGTCTTCCCAGCCCATTCGGAAGGTTTAAAGTAAACAGTGAAGAAGAAGAGGAGGATGCCCTCACCTTATCTTCAGCTATGTGGTTTTCCTGGGGCGTTTTGTTGAACTCTGGAATTGGAGAAGGTGATGTGAAAGTAAAACTTTGTTTTTATTATGATGTTACATTAAATAAGTTTTACTTTACATATATTTGACCACTACTGTACTTAACAAATGTTGTTCAGGTGCCCCACGTAGTTTTTCAGCGAGAATCTTAGGAATGGTGTGGGCTGGCTTTGCTATGATTATAGTAGCATCCTATACTGCCAATCTGGCTGCCTTCCTGGTGTTGGACCGGCCTGAGGAGCGCATCACCGGCATCAATGACCCAAGGGTATGCTTCTCTGACACCCTGAACAACCAAAGTAAAGGTTTTCAAAATGCATAGTGAGTTTGCTGATTTCTTTTTACAGCTGAGAAACCCATCAGACAAGTTCATCTATGCCACAGTGAAGCAAAGTTCGGTGGATATTTACTTCCGGCGACAAGTTGAGCTGAGCACCATGTACCGCCACATGGAGAAGCACAACTACGAAAGCGCCGCTGAAGCCATCCAGGCTGTTCGGGACAAGTGAGTCCCTGCTGGGTAGACACCAGCAGGTCTGGCCTTATGGCTAGTCAATCAGTCAGTCAGTCTTGAGGGTCCTGGGCCTGCAGGTCTCAGGTATATAAATCAGTGCCAGCACTTACTGCACTAACCTGCGACCCTGGTCCATAACCCCACACAGTAGAGGCCCAGCTATGTGCCACACATAACATATATTAACATTGAGCTAAAGAACACCTTTTTCAGGTTTTCTGCAAAAACGTCATTGAGGGAATCCAATGGGGGACAAAGCTCCACTCGTCCGGCATTGGATTTCATTTGCCTATGAGGTGGCAGTCTAGATTTCTGGTAACACAAGTCGCACAAGCGGGGTGGGTGGGATCGGGTGCCACGAGTGTGTTGTTTCTCACTGTATTGTTGCACCGTAACCCCCCACCCTTCCCGTCCTCCTCCCTTCCCCCTGCCCCAACAGCAAGCTGCATGCTTTCATCTGGGACTCTGCGGTGCTGGAGTTTGAAGCCTCGCAGAAGTGCGACCTGGTGACCACGGGAGAGCTGTTTTTCCGTTCGGGCTTTGGCATAGGCATGCGCAAGGACAGCCCCTGGAAACAGAATGTGTCCCTGGCTATTCTCAGGTCTGTCCCAGCCGAAGCAGCATTTCGTACGCTTCTGTATAGTTTTATGTTGTATAAAATCTCATCATTGGACACTTACTCATCTCTCTCTGTGTATTTCCCCTCTTTCATCCCTGCTCTGTTGTCTGTGTGCTTGATCATATATGTGTTTGTGTGTATGTGCTGGTGGTTGTGGTTGTGGTGAATTTGTGGGATTTATCGGTACTTTCTACCAAAATCAACTTATTAACTTTTGAACTTCTCTTCCTGCTCTCCACCACCTCTTGCAGTTCCCATGAGAATGGCTTCATGGAAGACCTAGATAAAACCTGGGTGAGATACCAGGAGTGTGACTCAAGGAGCAATGCCCCAGCCACACTCACCTTTGAGAATATGGCAGGTATGGTCCATTTCAGGTACAGAGAAACCTAAAAGAGATTGGACAAAAAAGGTACAGTAGGTAAGGTATTGGGACCTTTTTTTGTCCAATGCTTTTAGTTGTCGTTTTATGATCACCTGTGTTGGTGTTCACATTTGTAACAAACTCATTAACCTTTAACATCCATCCATTTTGCATGGTTTTCAGCAGCAGGCCCCAAATATTTGGGCAATAAATGTAGGATTCCATCACACAGAGGCTCCACCCCCTCCAGCTCCTCAATCGGTTGATTCGAAGAATGCTGTCTCTGCGTTAATCATCTGACAGTTTCATTCATCCCTCTCATTCACAGGTGTCTTCATGCTAGTTGCTGGAGGCATTGCAGCCGGGATCTTCCTCATTTTCATCGAGATTGCATATAAGCGCCATAAAGACGCCCGCAGGAAGCAGATGCAGCTAGCCTTTGCGGCCGTCAATGTTTGGAGGAAGAACCTGCAGGTAAGGCAACTCTCTCCTACAACACAAAAGGTATGAAGAAGGGTGAACACGAGGGAATGACCTCCCTGAACAGACTTTTACATAAGAACCACTTTTTGTACTAGGGCTTTAGTTCCTAGGTTTTTCATCCCTACCTTTACTGGAAACAGATCTTTGGTTGCACTGCTTGGTGTGGCGACCAAAGGTGGACGATCTCCATTGTGTATTCCTGGGCGTCTAAAAGGGGCTGGAATTGTCTAGGCTGCTCAGGTTCAATAAGCCTCCTTCTTCTTGTCTGTCCCAACAGGACAATAAGGAGAGCTCAGGGAGTCAAGCTGTGGGTGCGGCTGGGACTCCATCTTTAGTATGTAAAACAAGCTGATCAATCTTGTTGCCACGCCATCCTCGCTACGCAAATCAGTATATTTAAAACAGCCGATATGCTTAGTTATTCATCAGAATATGAAGCTGCTTTCATGGCATGAACCACTTAAATGCTTTAAACCACTTATAACAGTTAGATGAAATAGAAATACCTGATGATGTAGACTGCCAAATTAATGTTTGCGATATAAAAACTTAATGTTGATTAGGTACACCATACATTATCAAGTAATGCTAAAGAGAACAGGAAGCTAATAAAAAAAGTGTGCTTATTGGTGTCATTACAAATAGATGTTAGCCCCAATCTCAAACTTTGATGAGTCTTATATAACTTAAAAATGTATGTAACTTAAAAACTGTGCAAGAGTTCAGAGTTAAAGCCATTTCTAGTCTAACAGAGTCCAATTGAAACGTCTTCTCCGAACACCTCACCTGTGTGTCCTTTAATACCGATGTTTTCTAGTGAGAAGTCCTGGGAAGTCTTCCCAGAGGGACTGTGATGTTTGGTGAGGGGTGGGCCAGTGGGGTGGGAGATGGGTAGAGGTACAGTGAGGCTGTGAGAGCCTCAAGCTGCTTCTTTGTTCAAAATGACAAAAGGTCAGAACTGCTGCAATATAATAAACAGCAGTAGCAGTGAAAGGTAAGATCACAGTCACTTGTCTTTGTGAGCAGGTCAGTTTAATGTCAATGTCTGTCATCTGCCTCACACGTACAGTATATTGTCTCTGTATGTTTATGCATGTAGGCTCTTATGCAGAAAGGTCAAGCATACACAGAAACACTTTAAATACGAGTCTAGAAGACCCATATAATTGAGGGGTTAATTTAAACATAAATTTATCAAGAAATATTAGTTTGTATGGATCATTCACTGAGGCATTTCATGTTTTTTGTCAGCTTTTCCTTTCTGTATAGGAATTTACACACCGTTTTGATGGTAATATCTTTGCAAGCTTGAGTATAATTATAAATGTTTTATGTGAGTACTCCTATATGAACGTCCATATTCAAACACCCCATTTGCACTTGTGTGTACCGCACCTTCATAAAAGGGAATTTTGTGTAACACACACACACATTGCACTTCTGAAAAATCTGCCCAATTTGTAATTTTGTTCACTGGGTTGTTCCACTGTCATCTCAAAAGCACAGAGATGTCAAAAACAAGCTTCCCACATAAAAATGGTTAATTGTTGTCTGGAGCAGAGCTCATTCAGAAGTGCACTGCCTTCAGGAAAATGAGAAACCAAATGGAAATACTGAAAATAGGATGATGCAAAACTTAATGAAGCGTGAATGTGCTCTCATGAGATTCTATGTCAAAGCTTGCAGCCAGTTACGTATCTCACTGTGCCGGTAGTTAACATAGGTCCAGCATGCTCAGTGCACTGACCACAGCCAAATAGGGCTTATTCATATTTTTTTCTTTGCTAAAAGCATAAAATTGATGCAGGACAAACAAGAGTGTGTTTAGTAAAGTTGCAAAGACGTGGTAAGTCCCAAAATGGTAGACATTTTCAATTGTAGGGGTCACATGATTTACTTTTAATGATCCTGAGAGTTTTCCATCAGCCAAAGTCAATTGTATGCTTGTCCACATTTTGCTTATTTATTCACACCCCGTGCTCCCACTACCCTCTGCATGAGTTTAAATGAAATTCACACCACATTTAACCCAACTCCCTGACACCCTAGAATACATTATGTACTGTATGTGTGGTGTGGATTTCCGTTATACCCTACAAAAAGTATAACGCTCAAAGAGGGTTCTTATAAGTATTCATGTATTGATCAGTATTACTTCATATCTTGTGCTCTTTTGGCATTTTATTGGTTGCTCTACTCCCCTATAAGAGTGTTGTTTTGTTTTGTGATATTACAGACTGCTTGGCTTTGATGTCATTATTTCCTCAGCAAACCCATTTTGCTGCCTTCTGCTTTTGCTTATGGATCTTAAAGTCATATGATCTTTAAAGCAAGTGGATAAATATTTATTTATTTTTCTTTTTTCCTCCCCAATGCAGCCCTCTTCCTCTGTAGAGACTCAGGATGTAAGAATACCTTAATTCGACCTTTTCTTACACAAACACACCCAGTCTTGTGCTATACCTACGTACCATTTGTAGAGGCCAGAGAGTAGCCGTGTGGGGCACCTTTGTTGGACAGTGGGAGGGAAGGGGGCAAAAAGGTCCCAATCTTCTTCTGTGCCTAAAACCACAAAGTGTTTAGAAGTATTTATGAAACAGATGCCAAGAAAGATCATTTGGGAATTCGAAAGTGCTGCCACTTCATGCAACCAAATGTTGCATCAGTTACAACCAGTTCTCTTTAGAAAAAAATCTCTTTACATCAGTCTGACTTCCATTCACACTTATAGATCGTTGGGTTTAAGATAGCCTATCAACGGGAAGGAGGGGATGTGGTTTGGGCAGTTGAAAACCAGCCAGAGAACATGAATAATTGTTCTACGTATATTTATTTTAGGATAGGAAAAGTGGTAGAGCAGACAGCGACCCAAAAAAGAAACCCTCTTTTAGGTCCATCAGTACCACCCTGGCCTCCAGCATCAAGAGACGTAGGTCCTCCAAAGACACGGTAAGGAGGTTAAGGAATGGCATCTCTTTTTACTCGGCCGGTCTCTCTTCCTCTTTCTGCGTCTGTCTTTCTCTCGTCCTATTCTTCCGCTCCTCTCTCTGTATCTACTTTCTTCTGTCTTAAACGACATGTCATGTCTAAAACAAAGAGAGCCGCATTTCTCTTTGGTTACTCCTCCATTCCTGGCATCTCGGCCATGGCCACGTGTCTGTCAGTCAGTCATCGAGTCACCATCCAGACCCCATCTCTCAGTTAGGACTTAAGAGCTCAGCCCATCCTTAAGAGTTAAGCTGAAAGGTTTTAGGACCCAGTGATCAGGGAAAAGGTTCTAACCTAAGAGCTGTTCCAAGAGGAGGGGGCGCTGCACAATGCCTGATGTTTCTGGGCTGCTTCTCTCCCTATTGCAACCTCTGGATGTGGAGTGTGTGTTAGTGCGGGTGGACGTGTGTGCCTCTTTTTGGTGGGATGTGTTGTGCGTATTTGTGTGTTTCTCATCCCCAAACCTGCCTGATGTTATTGGTATAAGCAGTCAAATCTTGCGATGTTTGTTTCCCCGATGGCATGCTTTGGTGTTGTGGTGTTTGATCAGAGCAACCGATACCATGCGGACTAACTCATTTTTTTTTAAACAGCGGGACTTCCTTTTCAGACTTTGGAATCATCAATTAACAATGATTTTCTTTTGTACAACTGTTTTGTTTAAGGTCCTAACAAAGTTTGTTTCAAGGAGTGGGAATTCAAATATGAAATTTCTGTCATCATTTACTCACCCTCATGTTGTACCAAATCTGTATGATCTTCTTTCTGCTGTGAAACACAAAAGGAAATTTGTCCAAGATGCTTTTTTCTCCATTCAGTAATAGCAGACAAAGACCAAGGACTCACAAGCTGTAAAAAAACATCATAAAAGAAATAATTTATGTGCTATATTCAAAGCCTTATAAAGAAGTAGTAAAGCATGCAAGAACAAATTACATTTAATATATCAGTGGAATAAACCTGTCTTGCAATAATGTGAATTAAATTTGATTCTCCTACAACATGGTGTCGCTTTGGAAGACTTGGAATATAGCATTAACAAAAAAAAACAAAAAAGATTAATATATCATTAATAATTACGTAATTTTTAATATTATACATGATAAAATTACTGTGCTACCACGCCTTTTGCACCGCAGGAACTATTTCATAGAACCCAAACTAATTGAAACTCCTCCATGATTTAAAACGCAGTGTAAACATTGTATAAACGTATTTCGCATTTACCTGAAGAGTTGTTTATGGAGTTTTCTGCTAAACACAACAAAAACGCAGCTTCAATCACAAAATCCTCCAAGCTCCAGTTCTTCACATTGTTATTGTTAGTTTTTTTTATCTTGTTGAATGCCGCGCACAGGTGACGTCGCTGTCAACTGGCTTAAGTCACTTCTTAGTACCCACTGTTGGTGCGAATGCAACCCTTTTAAATGGTTCTGGGAAACACAAAATCGTCCCAGTACTTTAGTACTGTACTTTTAGTTCTGGAACTAAACCGGTGCAAAAGGCCCTACAGTAAAACCTTTCCGTAAAGTTCTATAACTATATATACTCCAAACATACTAATATTTACATAAACATAATAGATCAGTCCTACAAATTTCATAACTGTTGATTTTGATTAACAATAATATGAGTTGCTATGGCACCACAACTTAAATAGGGCCTAAAAAATACACATGATTGTTACTTGTTTCCCTCCATTTTCAGCACTATTGCTATGTTATGGGTATGCTATGTTCCTTTTAAAATGTTTAAGAACCTGGGGAAATTGGTTGGGGTGGTGAAAAGTGAAGAAAAGGCACAACGATCCAGGTGAAAAGAGAAAAACTATAGTAGCCATCCACAGTGTTTAACCATCCTTTTATTTCTTGATATCAGTGTCGCCTCTCTTTCTATATAAGTGGATGTATATGGATTTATAACTGTCGACGTCCCCCACATGATGTACATGCTACACAGCCTCTCTCTTCCTCTGCAAGCATGCAATATATCTGTTGTAGAAGTAGAGATTGTGTTTTGGTTGCCTTAGTAGAAGTAGTTGCATTTTTTTATTTTGTGGTAGTGACGATACACACACTTTTTGTCTCTTTTGCTGATTCACTGTCTCTCACCAGGGGGCACTGTGGGCTTGATTTGGAAGTGCCAACAGCAAGCCTTCTAAGTGAACATAACAAGAACTCTCTCATGCTCTCAAAGGCGTGCTAAGGGCATTCTTGATGCAACACAGAGGAAGACTAAAAAACAAAACTCTCGGTGTCATCAGAAGTATTGCTGAATACATCTATTCTGCAATATGATGATGATGATCTTAACTATGGGAACCTTTGCCTTAAGCTTTGGCTTTTAGAATTGTTGCATCACATATTGAGCTTATAAGCTTATTTATTGGCAATGGCATAGGAATAAAAAAACAGTAAGCTATAAAAGAGGACACATGCTATAATTAGTATGACAAATTATAAATTCATAATTAATATGTATAATTTGTTTATAAGAAATTTTATTTTGAAATGATTTTGAAACCTAACATTGCATGTGTCCTTGGTTTTTGCTAAAATTTTAAAATGTAGAATAATTTTAAACTCTTTGCTACTGCTTTTCCATCAATATATGTGTATTGCTTTTTGAAAATGTATTCCTTAAGTATATACATGAGCACATCACCAAAAAAAAAAAAAAAAAATGTTTGTCAGCTTTACCAAAAAAGCTCTCTGTGCCTCAATTTCACAGTTTGCCACAGCAAGGAACAGAACTTGACAATGACAATAATGCATAAATAATACAATAATCAAAACATTTTGTTTTAAGAAAAATTTCCTTGCCGTTGCAACATGGCAAGCCTCACTGAGAGACATTTTATAGCTTACAAAAACTGAAAGCGCAAAAAGCATTTGAATAAAATAAAAAGTTTTGTTGTGTTAATTGCCTTCTGACTGGGCACCTGCATGTGCACCGAGTGTTTTGCCAACCCGGCACTGCAGATGACCATGTGAGAAAACAGCTTGTTGCCCTTCTAACACATCTAAGCTTGAGATGAGGAAACAGGAACTGCGACTGAATGAGAATTAAATATAATAAAGTATGTGAACATTTGAGCCAAGTTTAAAAATGTAGTAACGTCATTGCATTGGACAACAAAATTTGAAAGCAACTGGTATAGTATGTGTTTCAGTAGAAATTCTTTGGTTGTTAGGTTCTAATACAGTTCTAAAAGAAGTGTTTCTGGATACTTTCTGGTTGAAAAGTCAAAAATGGAACCAATATTTATAGTTAATGTTATGAACTACAGCTATGTTTACTCTGCTAGGGTGCCAGTGTGAACGTGAGGGGATCTGATATCATATATCCACTAGAAACGACATTGAGCCAACTGGGTTAAAAGCAACTGCAAATATAGCTTGGAAAAAAAAGGTCATTGGTTAACATCACTTGTTTGCAGATGCCGATTGGTTTATATTTCATTATATAATGCAATGACAGTCATATATTTTTAAATGTGTCGCAAGTGTCCAAATACATTTTGACTTTTGACCCAATAATGCTTATATAACACATAGGTTATTAGGTGACCTAAAAACCATCTCTTAGCAGAGAACCTGCTTCCTCTTCTTTGAATATAATTCTAAATACCACCTAAGGCAGCAGGATAGCTGGAAGAACACTTCTCCCACACCATTTTACATTTTTTAAATCTCCTTGGATGTAACAGAATTTGTAAGTGTTGCATTCAATTGTAAAACATAGCCTTCAAAATGTTTTCGAGTCCTGCCCTGAAGGCAAAATGTAGTCCAATGCCATCTGAAACATTCAATGGTTGAGTACTTGTTTTAATTTGCATGCTACGTGCTGCCTTGGGGGTAACGAAGGAAATGCCGTTCTGGGTGGAAGAGGAAAGGTAACAGTCGCACTAATGTTCTCTATCTTGTGTGTTTTTCTACCTTGTCTCTCTTTCTACAGCAATACCCACCCACAGACATTACGGGCCAACTCAACTTGTCCGACCCGTCTGTCAGCACGGTGGTGTGAGGCAGAGAAAGAGGGAGAGTTTAACATAAAGACATGCTCATTCTTTAGAGACAAACGAGATGGAACTAGAGAGGAGCGTTGTAGTACCGTTCCTCTAGGTTTTGCACAATGGATACATCACGGACGAGAACTACTGAGCCACTTCACCTTTATGAAGAGCCAATGGGACCTGTTGGGACTTGATGGTGGACTGCAAGGGATGGCATGACACTGCAATGCACTGGAGCACTGCGGACACACAGACCATATAAACACATACACCGTCACAACTTGATGCTAAAAATAGTATACTATCATTCCATCCACCAGTACTTCTTCTGTATGAATTCTTTATGATCATGTAGAAATATTTCTTATTAGTATTAGTGCTTATTCTTATGTTGATTAAGTGGTTTAAGTATTGTACAGTATCATTTAGAACAAAGAACAAAACATTTCATGTCGCAAGGCCGATTCTACGGCTGTTATTTAGAGAATTAACTAGTTGTAGTACATATGAGATTATTTATATTCATCATTCACATGTGATATTTACCTTCTTTACCATTTTTATTGTTTTATTTGCTTTCTGTTCATTGTTTTTCCATTCTTTGTCTATATAATCTATAAAGCAAAATCAAGCACATGATCTGTGCGGTTTCATATATCATTGTCTTTTATATTCTAACATCCCTTTGCATGTAATATGCATGCAAATTTGTCCCTAAAGGATTATGGACAAGAAAAATATACAGTATTACCCCCCTGAAAAGATATTCAATTTTAGATTTAACTGCATATCAGCTGATTGCAAACTCTCCTTCTGACTCTCCTCTTTAAATGCAGTCGTTCTCAACTTCAGTCTGAAGGGTGCATCAAGGGGCCGAGTTTTTTCATCCAACTAGCACTTGGCATCTCATGCAAAATCATCTCTGTTCGTCATCCCCACAGATGACCTCAGAGATCTTTTACATGAGAAAAACCCCAAGTGTGCCCTTTTATTTTCAATGCTGGTGCTGTATTTTCGTATACACCTATTAGTTAGATGGCAAAACTGGCCCGTTCCCAAGTTCTGGGGTTGAGAAACATCAACAAAAGCTATACAGATAAGGACGGATTACTGTAAATGTTCACTCAATGCTATTTATATTACCAATGGAAACTCCCCTATAAGAGAGATCATACCCAGCACTTTAATGTGAATCTGTCGGAAGCTATACGCATATGGAAATTATGCAATTTGCCAAACGTTGATTGTAATATTCATACTTGATATGAAAATGCACATTTGAGAATGCGAAATATGTTATATGTAACTGTCAGCTGTTTGAATTTGACAAAACACTCCTTTTCTAGTTTTCTTTTATCAAGAGATTTACGTTTGTTTCTGATATATACCAGAGTTAAACTGTGTCAAGTTAGTGCATATCAGATATATCTTCTGTTTACTATTATAAGCTTACACTACTTTAGGTTTTAGTCTTTTCAAACCGACAGGTGTATGTACAGTGTTTTTCTCATTGTTTGGGTTAACGAATGTGGTTTGTACTTGAGAAGAATGATGTATTAAATCTGATTTCAGGGCATGTTAACACTGAATTCAGCTTATGTTGCCTGGACTGCAAGATTGCAGATGATTTTAAGACAATTTGAAAAAAGGGAGTGTTTTTATGAGAAACTGTCACACTGTAAATGACACAGAAACATGAGCTAAATTACATCACATACAGTGACACGCATCCTGAGCATAAAAGTCTTACTTTAATAAGAGCTACATCATGTTTCAGTTCATTTTAGATATTTCTTCAATGCATTTTGACAGAATATTAAGAAATAGCATTTCTGTGTGCCAATAAATTTGTGCCATGTCAGTTGCAGACCACAACTAAGTGTCTTTTCAATTTTGTGTGCATGATAATATATTTATAAAAAAATATCTAAGGATTTGATTTATTTCCATTATCAAATTTATTTCCATTATCAAAAATTATGTTGTATGTGTGTATATATATATATATATATATATATATATATATATTGTATAAATGCATATTGTTTTCCTTTCAGGGTTAGGTTATAAAGTGTCTAAGCTAACTATCTGTGTATAAAAACAACATAAATCTATGCAATGTCCACAGCTAGCTAAACAGATCACTTCTCGAGTAAAATCTCAATGCACAATACGAAGACGTGCACAGAGACAAGTACTGCGGTAAATAAACACACCTTCACTTTGACTAATCATTTCCCAAAAAGTTCAATATTAGCTACAGGCAGTTTAGAGAGGTGGGGGCGCATACATTAGTCAGACGTCTACGTTATGAGCCGGGGGTAGTGGTCAAAATAGTGACTTGTTAATCTCTCATCATGAATTTTAAAGTATGCGGAAAACGCCCGACTGCGTATTTAAGAGGCGGTATCACCATCATCAGAACGGACAGGCTGTTCCTCTACAAACACTGACGTCTGCAACAGGTGAGTCGACTTGTGGCTTTTGCTGCACAATAATATATGATCGTTTATTTACTGAAACGTTTTACGAACTGTTTTTGAAGTGCTGACTGTGAACTGCGAGCTGTGTCACACCACCACACAGTCAACAAACTCGCATCATCTTACCTGCTCTTACGGGATCTGTTTACTTCGCAGGTGGAGGGATTCTAGCTTCTAAAACAAGCATTTTGCATTAAACCGTTGCAAGTCTCCTGCGTGCGTCGTAAGAGTGAAAGACCGAACAACAGCGGGAAAACAAACTGAAAAAGTTCAGTTTTTTTGAGCGTTGTTTACATTTAACGTCCCTTCTACTCTAAGTTACAGTCTACTCCAAAATAGGCTGCCATGGCTACATTTCTGCCATAAAAACGCCACACTTGCCGTCACTGTCGTAAAATATTTATATTTATATATAATATATATATTTTTAAAGATTTTTAAAGAAAAAAGAAACATGTAACTTAAAGATTTCTTAAAGCAGTTTAACAAAATGTCATGTTACTTTGTAAAAAATAAATAAATAAATAAATAAATACAGAAAATGCAGTTAGTACTGTTTTGTGGAGAACTTGTTGCTAGGGTGTTGCCATGCCATGGCATTACTGTGTAGTTGCTAAGAGGTTCACCTCAAAATATAGTTTCTATAAATAATAAAATGACAAACAAGATATATGATATAGATTTGTATAGAATTCTTTACTACTGTTTTACTTGCACTAGGCTGCTTAATCCATTTGCCCACTGTATGTTTCTTCTTACAGACACTGGCTGGCAGGTGGTAGTGACAGTTGCTCTGTGGGCAAAAAGCTTCTTCTTTGTGTGACGATGGGAGAGAAAGAGGCATGCTTATTTTCACCTGTTGCTCCTACTGGGACTTGGATTAAACACTGCTTGTCCCCACACTTCAGGCCTAAGCACTCACTGGAGGAGGGTTTCCAAAGTGACCACTGGTCATCTCAGCCATTTTGCACCAGAAAGAGACTTGTGGTGGCCCTTCTGGTCATTTTGGCTTTGCTTGTCATGACGATGCTCTTTCTGCTGAATTATTATTGCATTATGGTCTGGCACCTGTGTCAGCATGAAGAGCCTGTTCTCCCATTGTTTCAAAACACCACACCAGAACTGCACACGCACCGCTGAGATGTTACGCATTTTATTGTTTTTGTTTTAATATCTGGTGCACCCATCTGGGATGCGTTTATATGGTGTGCTGCTGTGTTTTCTTGTTTTGTATTGTTTTCGAAAGAACTGAAATAACTCTGAAATGTCCAGTGTGAGATTTTTCAATGTACTATATGTGTCATTTAAAAAGGAAATTATTCACATTGTCAGGTTACTCAGTTTTTGAACTTTTGGTTTTGTATTTATTTAAATGATTTCCTAGGTTTGTCATTTGTCATTGAAAACTAAGCCTATTTTATTGGACAAAGTCACTGTATTTATCCATTTATTTAAATCTGTTAATCTGTATCTAGTGAAGCTTCAAATGTAGTTAAAAACTGTTCATAAAGTCACATTTGTTTAACCTTTGTGTGCTTGTGAAATGTTGTTAATTCTCCTTTCAAGCCAAACATACACCGATCAGAATATCACCCGGTGCATGCTTTCATTGAACATTGTCTGTATTGTAAACGGTATATCAAAAACATAACCTTTGGCATATTTCTGACGCGTCGTTTAATTTAAGATCTGGATGCGTGGCCTTAATCTAGTTATTCTGTTTTGTTGTAAAAAAAACATTACTGCTCAAGCACTCAAGTGGACAGTAATCCTTCCCAAAATGTAGATGACGTCACACATAGTTCTCCCCACTTGCTTTTCAACACCAAACAGGAAATGCTTACCCCATGTTGAGTAGTGCATTGTGGATACTAAGTAGGCCTGTAAATGCAAAGTGCCTCTGTTCTTGGCAGGAATTATCCTATTCAGGGCATGTTGTCGGTGTCAGCTTTTGAACAGAGGCAGTGGACATTGAAAGAAGAGAAAACCTTGTAAATAAAACGACTCTCCATCACATTAGTCCTGCTGCATGAGAATGACTCTAGATTTAGTCAGCTACACCAGCGGACACACCTTTAATAGTCACATTTTAAACAGATGATGGAAGAAGATTTAGGAATGTTTGAAACGCTCCCTTTTTCTGCAAAGAAAGGTTGTAATTAGTACAATCTGTTCTACCTAACAATTACTCTACATCTCTCTGGATTTCCAAATAGTCTTCACGACAATAAAACATGTTCACTTGCATACTTGGTGTTTATTTATATTCTAAAGAAATGGTTCTGCTGTTACTAACTGGGCTTCTTTGTACAAGAGAAGTCTGTTCTCTTGTGAAGGAACTGGGCAGACGGAGGGGGTTGACTTGTTCTTTTACCATTAGTTGCGCAAGGCAAACCCCGACTGCACTGATGGATAAACAGTTTGTTACGTTTTTTATCTCAGCGGCGCTCTTTCTGTTTGGAATTGTGTCTATTGTACTCCTTACGGTATCTATACATGAAATGAGAGAACCACCACAGTACATGGTGAGTACTTTCATGTCCTGTGATTTTGTGTTCTCCCTCTTTGTCTTTCTATTGTAAGTTGCATTGTATCCTGATTAATTGGAGGAATGATTATGGCACATGATACAAAGAGGAATGGTGGCATTTATAAGTAAAAGGCTTGAAAGCAATGTATAATCACAAAAACATTATGTGTAAGCGTGCACTAATATGTTGTGCACAGCTACCTGAAGCACAAGTTAGCATTTGATGTTACATTATTACCAAACACAGCATATTTGGCCTTTACAAGGTAGAGAACGGTCATTTTGTTCCTGTTGGAAACCCTGGAACAAATGATAATGCAGACTCAGGATAGTTTGTTATGTCAGATGCTTCTGGGAATTGCATCTCCAGGAGTGTGTCTTCAGACAACAGGTACATGTTAACCCCTGGGAGCCGTGGGTAAATACTGTGTAACAGGTCACGGAAACACACAAAATCTTAGTAATTGTACTTGAAATATGGTGGTTATCTCAAAATATGTGATTACAGTGGCTTCTGCTTTTTTCTCATCGTATTAGGAAAATGTTAGAATTTGACCAAAGTTTTGAGATAATAACAGAGGATAATACATAATCACATATATTTTGCCTCTTTTTCTCATTGCAGTATGGGGTTGTGCTGGATGCTGGATCCTCACACACTGCCTTGTACATCTACAGATGGCCGGCTGACAAGTTAAATGGCACAGGCGTAGTCACTCAGCAAAGCGAGTGTGATGTCAAAGGTCAAATGGCTTTCTGAAATATTTAACATTTTCAGGCAGATCATGGGAAGATATATATGTAATAAAATGAAACATCAAAATGTGGTTTAAGATATTTCAATGTAGTTTAATAATACTAGAAATTGATGTAATTAACTTTTCATGTGTTTCTTTGGTGCAGGAGGGGGAATCTCTAGTTATGCTGGGCAGCTGGGTGCTGCGGCCCGCAGCCTTGAGGCATGCTTGAAGCAGGCCATGCGTGACATTCCCCCAGAAAGACATCACCGCACCCCTGTTTATCTAGGAGCTACTGCTGGCATGAGACTTCTGAAGTGAGTGTGTTTTTCCACCTATGTTGCTCCATGTAGTATTGAATCATTTTGTGCATAGGTCAAATATAAAAGGACACATCCTATTTTAAAACTCTTTCATTTTCTGGTTAAAGTGCCCCTATTATGGGTTATGAAAGGTTCGTATTTTGATTTTGTGAGTCCCAAACAACAGGTTGTTATATATGCAAGTTCAAAAAACATTTTCATTTTCTTTCTCAATATGCATTAATTGTTACCTTATTAGTTCAACAACTTTCAAACGATTACTTTTCCAAACCTCTGGTGATTGGTCCATTTCATTTAAAGCAAATTAAAGCAAACAATGAATTTGCATTTTCATTCAGACAAATGCGAAATGACCAATAAGAGGGTGAACATTATGCTAATGTTTCATTTTGACTTCAGAGTGGACTATTTTTTTATTTGAGACAGTAACTTAGAGCTTAGAGTAACTTAGAGCTGTGTTACACACAGCATGAAAGGTAATTTTCAAACGCCCATATTAGGGGGACTTTAAAATTGTTGAAGTAGTATAATTTTTCAGCCAGATTAATGGTAATACCTCAGACAAATAAACACAAGCACAGAAACACCAGTATGCAAGTTTCAAAGTATTTCAGTCCAGTTGCAAAGTTTCACTGAACGGTAAAACCTGATTTATCTGTGTTATATTTTCTGCCCTTTTTACCCTGCTTATGTGTTTAAAATTGTTTCAGGTTTTCTCTGTTAAAACAATAAAATATTTAGTAAAATAAATAAATGAAACAATATTAAAATACATACAATAATTCTAAAAATCTAAATAAATAAACCTAAAGGGAACCGATCTTTACAAAAGATTTAATTGCATTGGGACCAGTTTATTCAATTTGGAAAGAGAAGTTAGTTCTATTTTAAGTGCTATTTGGTTTTACATCATCTTAATGTAAAATCATACATATGTCCCCGGTTTCATAGATAAAGGTAGTTTCAAATTCAGTTTCAATTGAAAGAAACTTGCACTAACTGATCTTAAAATATATCAGTGACTTAGTTCTGCCTCAAGATGCACAACATCTTTTCTAAGGTGTTTATAAAAATGACTTAAACGTCCTAATTGACCCCTGTCTTAATCCTGGCTTAGGCTAAACCCTGTCTGTGAAACCCGGTCTTAGTGGCTTAGTTGTCCAAAAACTTTCTAGGGCCAGTGTATGCTGTTTTGATTCTAATTGCTTTATAGCTACGTAGTAAAATGTAGTTTTCTGACTTGACATTATTTTTTTTTCCATTTACCTCCAAATGCCTTTAATTATTTCCATCTGTGATTTTTCAGAATTTCCAATCCTGTCAAAGCATCTCAGATTCTTCAAGAAGTTAAACAAAAAATCAAATCCTTTCCTTTCAACTTTCGAGGAGCGGTAATTTTAAGCGGTCAAGAAGAGGGGGTTTACGGTTGGGTCACCGTCAACTACCTTCTTGAAAACTTTATAAAGGTGCTCTGTTGTATATGTGTCTTTTCTTATTGGTGAAACTGTCTGTAAATTAGTTATCCTTAAAAGTTGTTGCTTATTGTATATAAACATTAAGCCAGTGTTTTGATTTACTGTATGGTGCAGTATTTTTTATCAGTTTCTCAACTTCTTGGGCCATCTAGTGGCCATTTTCTGTCTTTTTTTTTGCTCATTCCCACACATTTATAGTATGGCTATGTGGGCCGCTGGCTTACCTCTGGCAGAAAAACCGTCGGAGCACTGGATTTAGGTGGGGCGTCCACACAGATCACCTTTGAGACCCCACGGACAGTTGAGAACGAGTTGAACAGCATGACCTTGCGTCTCTATGGACAGGAATATTCCCTCTACACGCATAGTTACCTGTGTTATGGTAAAGAAGAGGCTCTGCGCCAGATCCTGGCCTACCGTTTTGAAGTATGACATGATGCATCACAAATCAAAAATACCTCATTTTATATATGTAGACGCTATTGGTGAATTATTTCTGTCCTGTCATCTAGTGTGTTTTAATTTCAGTCGCAGGTTAATACTAGCAAAGTATACCATCCCTGCTACCCATCTGACTTCACCGATGTCTTCAAGCTGGAGCAAGTATTTGACTCGCCTTGTACAGCATCTAAGAGACCCAAACCTTACAATCCTCATTCCCGGGTCAGGGTGCAAGGCACCGGGGACTACCAAAGCTGCATTGGCAACACTTCTAATATATTTTCTTTCCGGTTCTGCCCCTTTTCTCAGTGTTCCTTTAATGGAGTTTTCCAGCCTAACATCAGCGGGGGCTTCATGGTGAGAGGCCCAGAAATGCACAAAGTGGAACATACAAGTTTAATAGAATAACATTTTAATTATTTGTATTTCTTTTAGGCCTTTTCTGCCTATTTCTTCACTCACAGTTATCTCCAGCAAACTACAGGAATAAACATCAGAACCTCTGCTCAGCTAGAGGAGGCTACCCAAGCTGTGTGCAATATGACCATAAAAGAGGTATAATTTGTGAATGTGTTTTAATTTTAAATACTAAGGCTTATTTTATAGCTACCTGAAAATAAATTAAAGCCAGAACAACAAATGCTATCGATTGTATGAAACATGACGACCTTTAAATTATTATTATTATTATTTTTTTTTCATAAAAATAATTATAATTATCTAAAATCTTAATTGGTATATAACTGGAAAGCAAATATATGATCTTTATAGTCAAATATTCATATTTTAAGTATTTTATACATTTTAGGTCCAATTGATATTGATATTTTTTTGAATTTGAATAAAAATAATGCACACATACAAGAAAATATATATTTTTGTAATATTAAAAAAATTATTTCAAATATTAACTGGACATTTTATAGCCAGGTTTCATGAAAAATGTGAGAAAATTTCACAATTATAGAAATAGGCTGTATAAACATGCTGTGTTGCATCTCTGGTGGCCTATAAATGTGAACAAATTATTTCCATGTTCTGTTCATTATACTGTAGATGACAAAGAAAGCTCCTGACTTGAAAAAATACCTGAAGGATTATTGTGCAGTTGCAGTGTATATACAAGTCCTAATGCTCAGGGGTTATAACTTTGATGAAAGTTCTTTCCAAAATGTTGCTTTTCAGAAAAAGGTGAGTTTATTAAAATTATATTCACATGCTTCTTTGCTATTGGATAAAATGCAAATTGTGTGAATGTGAAGTATACAAAAATATAAAACCCACGCATTCAGTCTCTGCTGTATGTCACAGGCAGGTGAGGCATCTGTGGGCTGGGCTCTAGGTTATATTCTCAGTGTGAGCAGTCTTCTTCCAGAGGAACCTGCAGGCATCAGGAAGGGCTTGTGTCCTTCTGCATGGATCGGCTTGTTGATTCTCATAACCGTCCTCCTCACCGCTACCTTCTGTTACATGGTTCTCCTAGTGATTCGGAAGAAAATGAGTAGTGAAGATGTCTCATAGCTCATTGCTATGCCTACAGTTGTTCTAAGTACTTGGACAAACCCCACAAGGATGAAATGATTACATGAATAATGCATTCATACTGCACTGCTAACATCAAATTTAACAGAAGGTTTGCTTGTTTTGCCTATTATAACATTTACAGAGAGACATCAAAACATAAGTTAAGAAAATTAAATGAACGAGGCACAAAATTACCACTGTTTTAACAGATTTTGTTTGTTTATTTTGTGTGAAACACTAATCAACTTAATTAAAGAAAATATGTATTTTTGATGAGGACTGATATCAGTGACCCACAACTTTTGTATCTCTTTCTTTGGCCAATTCACATTTGTCTTCAGTTAATGTATGATACGAAATTCACAGCATTTCAAATATTTCTTAGACTCCAGGAATAAAACTGTAATCATTTATGAAGTTGGATTCATTTCTGATGCAGGTTAATAAAGAAAGTTTTTTACAAAATAAACTACAACATGTTAATCAATACATATTAAACTGGATATATATGATTTAATTTTTTATTTATTTATTTATTTTCATTTTATTTAATTTAATATTGTTTTTATATAATATTTTTCTAATATATATTGTTTTACCATAGATTCTGAAGTTAGCTTACACTTAGGCTGGCTAAACCACAGAAAGGATGAATGTTTGAATGAGATCTGAAGGTATCAGAAACCGCTGACCATTGTATTTATAATTGTGGCTTCAAAATATGGTAAATCACTCTTCGCACAATATAACGGGTTTATTTTTAGGTTGTTTTAATTTACTGAGACAATAGCATAAAACACCAGATGATGGCAGTAAGCATCTGCATAATTCAGTGGCTGGCACGTAAAGAAACGTGATGCTACTGCGCATGCGCAACTCACCTCCCTTTATATCTTAGCCATTACCATGTAGAGCTGTTTGGCATTTTAGCGTAATCTGCTACAGTTTTGATTTATTTCCAGGTTTAAAAAAAATGTCCGAGCTTGAAGCTAGTGTATCGTGTTCTCCGCAGTGTGCGGAAACAGATCAAATCAAAAATACTGACGATATCACTCCAGAAACAGTACAAAACACTAACACCAATATTTCTCAGGTTGAAGAAGGTGAGTCTATGAGTTGAAACCCTTCAAAAACTTCAAAAAATGCAATCATGTGGAGTTTATTTCCGTCGAATGCTTGAGTTTGAGTTGTTTGAGATGGATTCATGGGTGGCAATAAAGCTTAGCGAGTCAACAAGCTAGGCTAGGCTAAATATTAGTACCCATCATTCACCTTAAACAACCACCACAAAAAATCCCTTTTTGAAACAGTCTGATGCGTTTTTAAGTCGATTATCATCTTTCATCGGCTGAAAATACACGTTAGGACACACGTGTATGAAGTTTATGAGTCATATCATCGTGTAAATCGATTGATTGGCCGAATAAGCAACAATCTAGCCAAGTCGCGAACGCCTCATAATAATCCTCCATTGCCATTGTTAAAGAAAGTAACAGCTCATTTGAGACATTTCGAAACGTTTAAGTGCGTTTTAAGTTGTTTGCTCTCACAAATTTGTGTCAAAAAAAGAAGCTAGTATCACATTTTACAAGGATGGATGTTTATGTTATCTTGGACAGTAGTTCAAATAAGTACACAAATAATACATGCTAGTTTAGTTATGTTTCTTGCAATTTTAGCATACAATATTGGTGACTTATGTGAGCTGATAAGGCACATTCAGGAACAAACTTTAAAGAATTTATACTTTAAGTGCATAAAATAGAAGGCTTACAATAACATGTTCTTTTTCATTTGGATATATGTACATTGCTGCATGGCATTTATTGAAATAGTGTCCAAATAATCCATGGCATGTACAAATTGTCTATTAGGTATGCACAACGTCATGATGATTTGGTATAATTTCAGTTTTACATTATGATGCACCAATCCCTAGATAATGCAACTTTTAAAACTAGTGTGCTTTAACTGTATTTGTGTTTTTATATCAGATTTCAAGAATGGGTCATTTATTAGTTATCAGGCATAACATGAAATAGTTCTCAATGTATCATTGATTCTGTTAAAATAGCTTTTTGTTTGCACCGCAACAACCGGATACATTATTACTTGTACGCATTGCTTGCACACATTGGGCCTCATTCATGAAAGTTAAGCAGAACAAATTTTTCTTTTGCATAAATGTTCACATTTAGTTCAGTCTAATGATTTATGTAAGGATGAATTCATGAACTAAATGTGTTTTGCTTATGATTTTTTCATTTCACTCATGGCTACTGATGGTTTTAAGAGATACAGTGCGGTGCTTCTTGTTGACTGGTGTTACAGAAGCCTCACATTGTATCTAAAACCTATTTCTTATCATAAATATAATGCTATGTGAAAGCCAGATTTGTAAAAAAAAGATAATCTCTACTAACCACATCAACATTAATTAATACAGAAAATATTACATTGTTTTTCGCTTTTAATGTCTGATTTTTCTGCAGGGTGTCATAGCGACAGCGATCTTCTCAAAGGCTTGTTGACAGATAACTTCTGTCATGTCTGTGAAGCAACCCTGCTTTATGAGTCCCAGAGAGTTTCTCATTATGAGGTTTGTGAGGTTGATTTTTCTTGCTACTGTATCAACCTTAAAAGGCTGCAGTCTTATTTCTAACATTGGTTTCTATATCCCCAGGGGAAAAAGCATGCACAAAGAGTAAGGATGTATTTGCAGAACAAGAACACTAAAATAAATAAGCCGAGCCAAGATTGTGGAGGCCTTTTGGTATGTAACGGATCACACAGAATATGCATAAATTGCACGTAAGTGTATTTTAATATGTATTACATCATATATCTTTTTACAGAGAGGTCTGTCTGCCGAGAAGTTCTGTGAGCTGTGCAACATGGTGTTCAGCTCTCCAACTGTGGCCAAGTCACACTATGAGGGTAAAGTTCATGCAAAGAATATGCGAAAAACCAATCCTCTTCCCCCTGGAGGTGAGTAAAATCAGACTGGGGCCTGTTAGATAAGACTCTTCACCATTGTGGCCTGAATTTATCATGACACTGTGATGTTATATTCAACTTTCAGCTTCTGTCCTAGAATCCGCAATTCCTGAGGTCCTCCCATCAGAGGCTGTTGTGCAGAATCAGATCAGTCTGGAGCAGAAGGACACTTCAGGTTTGGGCGATCAAGAGGTTGATCTCAGTGACCCCAACAAGTACTGCACCCTGTGCAGTGCTTCCTTTAATAACCCTCTGGTCGCTCAGCAACACTACAGTGGCCGGAAGCATCAGAGGAACCAGGCCCGGCAAGACATGCTGGATCAGATGGGTGAACAATCAGAACATGGTATGCATTAAAATATATCTACATTGACCATTAAAAAAATAAAAATGAGTGACAAATGTTATTCAGTAACACTATAATATATTTTAAGAATCTTGCCTGTTCGTGTTTGGGTTTATACTTCACATTTGTTTTTCTTGTTGTTGTTATATACCCTCCTTCATTCACTATTTTGTTTTTCTTTAACACACACATACAGCGAGCTCCCTGACTTGCCCGATTTGCTGTCTGACACTCAGCTCAATAGAGATGTACCAGGCACACATACAGGGAAACAAACACTTCGTCAAGTGAGTGACTTTGCTCTCATACGGTATTTTACATTATGCTTTTTTTTTGTTACAGCCACTAGGATTTGGATTTTGGATCTTAATTTTGCAATATTTTGCATTTTTAGAATTGAATTTTAAAATGAAATTAGAAATAATCTTTTTATTTACATTCTTAATGTGTGTTAATGGCAAAGTTGCACTGTAAATGATCCTTTTTCATTTTTAGTAATACATATTAAAATGATTAAAATAATCTTTCTGCAAATATGTAAGATTAGAGAAACATTTGTGGCAAATTTATGAATTCCCTGTTGACATTAGGTGAAATTTGAGGTAATTTCTTTAAGAATAAATGTTTGCACATATTTTGAAATTATTTAAATATTATAAAAAAAAATATTAAATATTATAATTATAAAATTATCATTTTAGTTTGCTGATTATCACTTTTTTGTGAAATTTACTAGCAATTTCTGAATGAAAATTATTTAAAAAAAAACAATTTAACTCTGTTAATCACTATTTTACATGTAATAATAAATGAAATATCAATAATCTTTGCCCTTAGAGAGAAGAAAGTTATAGAACTGTGCAAATCTCAGAAGAAAGTGTATGACTCCTTCCAGGATGAGTTGGCTGACTACATCCAGGTGCAGAAGGCCCGGGGACTGGATCCCAAAGCAGGGCTAGGCACCACAGGACAAGCAAGCAAGGGTCTGGATGAAAGTTTGAACGAAGGTCCACAGAAAACAGAAGAGATGCCTCAACCTGGCCAACTGTTGTCACATTTCCCACCTCCTGCTTTCCCTCAACCTAACTGGCACCCACAATTCAAGTCTCAGGTCAATCAGTTTGGATTTGGTATGAGAGGCCCTGCTCCACACTATCGGCCGGGATTTATGCCCCATGCCCGTCCTCCTTTCCCACCTGGTCACCTGTATAAAAGAGGGAGGAGCCCCGAGTCATTTAGCTCCTCCTCTTTCTCAGACTCCTCTTCCTACACTAGCAGCAGTAGTGACAGCAGCAGCAGTTACGACACCAGAGAGAGGAGGAGACTGAAGAGGAAGATGAAAAAGCGAGGGAAGAGCAGAAGAGACCAGGAGATAGGGTCTGATACGGTCCGAGGAGAAAGGAAAAAGAGGCAGAAGGGAGACCGCAGAGGAAGTGTAGAGGGAGAAGATGAAAGAAAGAAATGGAAGGAGAGACAAAAAAGAGAGAGGAGCTCTAGTGAAGACGAGGAAAGCAGAAGTAAAAGAAGAGCAAGCAAGAAAAGCAGAAGGCATGGGGATGGACAGCATGCAAAGAGACGAAAGGAGGAGGAACTCTTGGAGAAACAGGAGTTTGAAGTTCATGTGGAACCACAAGGAAAGATAGATGAACATGTAGAGGACAGGACAGAAGCAAAAGATGGCAAACACAAACACAAAAAAGAGAAGAAAAAGGGAAAAGAGAAGATGAATCAAGAAGACAACAGGACAGAGGAGGAAAGGCTCTGGGATGAAACGATTCTTGGTGTTTTTTAGACTTTTGATGAAGGTCTGACAGTATTGTACTAATAAAACTGCACGGGACCCCAGAAAATCATTTTACTGAAATATTCTGGACCCTTCTCATTATTTATGCTTTCTGAAGAACTCTAAAGGCCTTTCTTTTATACAGAAACTCATCTGATCTCAATTTCTTTTTAAGGAAATAACATCAAGCTTTTTGTCATGATTTACTCACCCTCGTTTCAGTTCAAACACATGACGACTTAGGAACATAAAAACGTTAAGAATGTTCATGCTGCTGTTTTCCATTGCAATAAATGTGTACAGAATCTTTCAACCTACAAAAGTAAAAAAAAAAAAAAAAAAAAGTAGAGGTCAATATGACTTGTGCACAATATTTCAAGTTTTTTTTTTTAAAATACAGATCAATAAAAGAAACTACAGCGTTTGTTAAAAACTGGCTTTATGCTGCACAAGTTGTATGAATTATCTGTTACTATTTTTTAGGTGCTTTAGTCTCTTATAGAGCTCGACAATATTCACAGTGTGGAAAAGAGCAACATGAACATTGCACTAAACCTCTCCTTTTGTGTTCCACAGAAGAAAGGAAATCATGCAGGTTTGGAATGACATGAGTGTGAGCAAATGATGATCATGTTTATTCCTTGAAATGCTCAGGACTACAAACTACTAGGATGTTTCTAGAGCTGCACTTCTCTCTTAGAGAAATCACTAACTTTAGCATTTTTGATGTCTGATGCAAAAACACTACGTGAGCCGTCCACCATGTCTATGTGGATTGGTCTTTCAACATGCTTCAAACAAATAAACCAAATTCCACTGTTTATATCAGAATAGATTTAGTATTTATTGTTACACGTTGTTGTTTTTTTTTGGGTTTTTTTTTCAGAAGTCTCTTATATGGGCTTTTATTTCTGAATTAATTGAAGCGTTTCCAGTTTTAGTCTCAAGGGGGCGTTGATTGCAAACGTACTACACTGTGGATCTCTCTGCGCTCAAAAAAGACATGAAAACAGGAATGAACTGTAAGAATAAAATGCAGAGCTGTCAGAATATAGTGTAAACATTTGCCTGAATCAGAAGGGCTGGGTCTGCAATCCTTGTTTTTGTAGCATTTCTATGTGAAAGAGTAATGTGACACCAGAGGCTCATTTGATGCAGCACATGCTGGAATATTTTTGTTTGCAGGTCTAACAGGTGCAGGAGTTGAATGAGGACACGACTGCTACTCTGTTGACCTCTTTCTTGCATAGAGCTGCATTTCCCTTTTTGTGAGTTATCACAATCATGCAATCATCCGTTCAATGACTGTGCTGCTAAGCGAATTTCCAATGTCTCCATTAAAGAATCCTGAACTCACTTTTGGATCACTTTCTGAGCGCTCAGGGAACATACTGGTCATGTGAAGATGAATATGGATGTGTTTTGAAGGGGAATGATCATTGAAAATGCATTTGCATGTGAAACGGTTCAGTCAAAAACTACCATTTTGTAATTTACTAACTCTAATATCGTTCCAGACTTATGAAAATGGGTTTGTGGGCTGGTTAACTGGTTTTTAAAATAAGCATCATAAAAGTTTTGCACTGTATTTCAAGCCTTGTATGTTTTTTTGTGTGTGTCATAAACAGTAAAAATTCCATTTAAAATCTCCACACTCATTTAAATATGCTGCCTTTAGATGCATAGGTCTAGAAAATGAGGTTTGCAATCAATGCTAGACATTTATTCACCTTTCTATTTCCAATTTCAAGCCAATTTTAAAATATCAATGAACAAGAAATTATAAAACACTATAAAAATGTTATGATACTTATACTATTTTAATTTAAGATGACTTTTTGTCATATTAATGACACGCCGGATCAACTTTTTTTTCAAATGTTTTTTTTTTTTATGTGTTTTATGCTCATCAAAGCTGCATTAAATTTAACAAAATTCAGTAAACCTGTAATATTGTGAAATATTCATTTAAAAGAGCCGTTTTCTATCATTAATATTATTTCCTAATTTCATGTAATTTATTTCTCTGATGGCGAAGCTGAATTCTCAGCAGCCTTCATTTTTCAAATATACAGTAATGATCGTGCTGATTTGCTTCATTTAAAAAAATTAATTTTTTTTTTTTTTTTTTACTACCCCTTTAATATGCATGCATGATTAATTTTAATGTTTGTAATTCTACTAAGCATGTTTTGATCTTCAAATGCATTTGTATTAAATTGTGGATCTAACACCTGTAGCGTCTCGCTCAGCTTTTGTACTTTAGAACCATATGAGCTCTTTTCCAAGTCTTTGTAACCGCAGAGTTGAAAGCCCTCCGTAGACAAGCTCGTCGGCAGCGTTCTCTCGAGCCCCCTGAAGATCTCCTGTTTTCAAAGAATCGTGTGGTTCGGCTCCCTGTGTCTTTTGTCGTACCCTCGACCCCCAAGACGTGTGCATCTCCCACATCCTCCCCTCTCAACGACCCCTCCGCGGGCCCATGAGCCCCTTCAACCTCCTCAAGAGACGAGGGCCAATGAACGCGGTCTTTTAACACCTCAGCTCGAAAAACTCCCACACAAGCCCCTCTGAGCTTCAGTGCTCCAGAGTCCCACACACTCAGAAACTTCATTAGCGCAGTTTATCTCGAATGTGGAGTGGAAAACAAGCTCGTTGATTTGTTTCGATCACCTAAGTGGGTTGAAACATGTTGGGCTTCTAAATAAAAAGTAACATTTTGACTTTGTGGTGCAAAAATGGGCCACCAGGATTGTTCAGTGTCACTCTCCTACCTGATTTGTGTATAAATATTACTTTAAATAAAAACAAAGATGGTATAGATATGCCAAAATGGACTCATGCATGTTTGTGTTGCGCGATGGGTAGAATTAGGGTTGTGGTGTAGATGTGTATCATGTAGGTTACGTGAAAACTGCGTGTCATACCCACGCCAACAAATGCACGCCAAAAACATGCGTGTCATATATACGCCAACATCCATTTTTGCGTATCAGTACCACGAGTTTTGGTTTTATTTCGCTTTTTTGATGCTAGAGTGACATTTCCAGTGCATATTCATGAACAAACCTTTATTAATTTATTATTAACTTAATATGGTCTCGATATGGGATTGCAGTGTTAAGCGGTTTTAAATTGTGTGAAAAAAGGTTTTCCAACATGCATCGTTTTTATGGTTTATGGGGTTAAAGTTTACAGTAAAGATTTTCTTTTAAAAACTGTTAATACAAACAAAATTAAAAGTGATTGAGTCAATACAACTGTGTATAATAATACCAAAGTTTTTATAGGCTAAAATAATATTTGTTTATATAATTTAGATCTTTTTATTTATTTAAATATTTATTTATATATTTATATTTTATTTATATTTACTTTTTTTGTTGTTTACATATTTAATTCAAATTAATTAAATGCTTTTATGCATTTTTTTCATCAGTAATTAAATAAGTGCTTGCCAATTGGTTTGGCAGTACTTTGATGTCAAGGTTTTAAGCAGCATTTATGTTGTGCTTTTATGCATTCATACAGATGATATCTGGGAGAACCTTATGGCACACATGCATTTAGGGGGCATAACGTGACATGATAAAATGAACACAATACTGTTGGTTATATACCACTGCCAGTACTTTTTCCGTATTAATGTGGGTATCGGTTAACTAAGTGATTTGATACGTATTCATTAATCAGAATCGGCAGTGTGTTTAGTTGAATATGTGATTCATTTCAGTCTTCCCTGATATTTATCACAAGTATTTTTATATAACGTGTTTGTGTTTGATTTGATACAGTGCCAGCTGTTGTGTTCTGTGGACAGATGCAGGTGTTTCTCAGGTCACACACCTGCATTTGGGCTAAAGATCATTTTAGGGAAGACGTTCAGGGTTCAGCATGCCTGTGCGTTTTGTTACAGATAAAAAAACTAAGTTTTAACATTCATTAGAACTAGACCAATAATATAATGCCCAGTGGTTTGTCTATATATGTGAATTATTGAAACCGAATTGCATTTTAACTAATCCAGTTTTAAAGCTGTTAAACCTTAAACTTTTCCAGCAATGCGTTGGTTAAAATGTATGTCGAGGTCTTAAAAATATCTATTGAATCAACTCTACTCTCTAAATTTGGCTCTAAAACATAATTTAAAAATATGAAATGCATCATAATTTATATATACGCAACCACCTAAATGTTGTCGCTTTGCACGCTGAAAGATGACTTTCATACTTTGTACTTCAGAGGATTTATTAAATCATATTTTTTATGCCGTGTAAAATAGCCAATAGCTGCTATTTACTTGGTAACGAAACTTGAAATTTGTGCATTTCCGAAAAGTCTCCTGATTTTTCCTTGCTGTTTTCTTCTGTGTGTCTCCTGTGACTCATTCTCTGATAGGCTGTCAGTAATTGGTTCATTGGCCCCTCACACTGCAGGCCCTCCTTTCTGCGTGACACATGAAGAAGAACAGAAAGGAAAACACAGACACACAGTTGACAGCTCACACACAGACGCCCAAGGATGACCCTCTCTCGCATGTGCTTTTGTTTCTTCGTATGGATGGCAGGTAAGAACTTTCCTTTACATTACATGTTAAGAGCTGTGAAACCTTTCATGTGATTAGACCTGAAACATAAGTGATACAGTAATATGAGCCCAGTGCGAGTACGTCTGCAGAAGTCAAAGTAAACTGAGGACTGTTGTTATATGTTTTGTTGGAATACTGTCAGAAATGCATGTGTCATCCAGCAAAGATGGTATATTTAAAGAATTTGTTTAAATAACGTAGTGTGAAGGTATCAGAGCTGCGTCGTATAGGCCCAAAAACGTCTACATCCTTGAGCAATTACGGGATTTCTACCAGTTTAAAACATTTGGATTTGATGCAGGTGTTTGTATATTTTGCTAACACGATGCTTTCATGTTTGGAAATATATAAAACATTTCCGATGTCTATCAAATGTGCCTAATAATGTGTGACAACAGCTTATTTGCATATAAATATATTTTAATGTAAAATAAATATTTGTATGTGTTGATACATATATTTTTTAAACGCTGACTGTTCTTTTTTATTATTGAAACATTTGCGCTCCGGTTTGTTTGTTTCTGGTTCTCCAGAATGACCTGCTCTGTCGAAGTCAATGTTAAACAAAAATGGCTTTCCGACTGAAGTATGATTCCCTAAAGATTCACTTTAACGCTTTCACACACTCAACCTCTTCTGGATATCACATCAAACTGAATATTCTCATTTCCGTGAATGGATTTTTTTTTTTTCCATGATCTGACATATGAACTATAATGTTTTCTTTCTCACCTGAATCTATGCCCACATAAGCGTATCTCAAAGTGTCAAGGTGAAAATGAGTCTCTGATAAGAGAGGAAAACTATTTTGCAAGAGGAGATATACAACACAAATAGCCCATAAGCATACTGTGTGTCTCTTCAGCTTTCCATTCTTACATAACAAGGAAATTACTGAGTAAATGTAACTTTCAGCTTTTTCAGTTCTGCTTTTAACCTATCATCTTTTACTGTTCTGCTTTCTGCACGGAGAAAATATCTGATTTAGTGCTGCGTATCAGTGCCCTTTGAATAGGTGCCATTCAGATGCCTAAGTAGCTAAACTGATGTTAAACCACAAAATCAAAATGTGCATAATGACCACTTACAATTTTTTATTTGTTTCTCCTTTAGCGGCTTTACTGCCCACCTTCCAAGCAACACCGTCTGTTATTTACGCCAAAATCAACGACTCAGCAACCATGTCCTGTGAGTGTCCAGATCACTCCTGCCAGGAGGTTTTTTGGTACCGATACCTTGAGACCACAAAGACTCTTCAGTTCCTCATGTATGTCAACAGCGCTGGCAGAGAGCAACATGGAGGGAAACTGAACCCCGCTCGCTTCAAGGGGACGGTGTTGTCCGGAAGCAGGATGAGCTACACCCTGCGTATAACAGGACTACAGAAGGATGAAATCGGCCTCTATTCCTGCTTGTTCAAAACTAAAAGTTTTATGCCTGTCGGATATTACATAATGCCTGGAGGTATAGCAGCACTCTCCTTCTCTGTTTAGATCCCCCATACCCTGTTTTTTCTTTAATGATGGTTTGTGAAGGAAGATTTCAGGATAAAAATTGGTCAAGAAGATCAAAGCAATGAATCTGAGATGCCTAATGTTGCTTTACTGTTATATTTGTAAAATCGCATTGACCGTTGAACTTTCCACCCCTAAAGTGAGAGGATCTTTACCTGATGTTGAGTTGGAGACGCAGTAAGATGTGAAGTGCAGAGAATCCTAGAGTCCTGTTAGTTTAAGCAGCCTTGAGCTGTCTGGGATCTTTTAGTCTGGAAAGTTTATGTTAATTGACTTTGCTGTCAGGTTGTCTTTTATGTTCTGTGTTCTTGTTCTCCAGTGAATCCTCCGACAGTTCAGCCTCCAACAGTCACGACCAAGTCAACCAAGAGCTCCTGTAAATGCAAAACCCCCAGCTCCCCTAAAGGTACGGACTAAGACGTGCTTTTAGAGGTTACTGATTTTGTGCTGTTTATAGTTTAATCGTTTTTTTTGTGTCACTTTACAGGCTGTGAACAATTAGTGCTTTGGCCGGGTATTGGTGCTCTTCTGCTTTTGGCCGTTACACTTGCTGGCACGCTTTACTACTTCAGTCGTGAGTATAGACACACAAACACACACACGCACCTGCCTTTGTAACATACTGGGACATCAAAGTGGTCATGAACAACTTCAGTTGCGATTAATCTCTCATACGTAGTTGAAGATGTACAGAAGTCCATTGTGAGAGTTCCTGCCTCACAGTGCTTATAATTTAGCAACAGCATAAACATTTAACTGTATAATAAAAGTGAAATTATTTTGAATAGAAATTGTATCTACAATTTCATATGCACATCAAGTCTGCCTCATTTTCTTGTTTCTTTTTTATGCATCGGGACAGGTCTTCCTAAGAAGTGCAGACATCGATTTGCCAAGTAAGTCAAGAAATGTTTCTGCATAATGAAATTTCCAGTGTTTTTTTTTTTTTTTCACTTAAGCAATTTAATTTATGTTTCTTTAATGACTAACATGTCTCTTAAATCATCTCTCAGCCTTTCAAACATAAAAACGGTTGTGGGTTAATGTTCATTTGCGACACTGACACTGCATCAAAGTCTTTTACATATGCGTTTAAATTAGCTGTGTCTACAGTTAGACTTATCAGACTCTTTCATAAACACTTAAATCATCTGTTAGCCTATTCCTGCCAGTACCATGAGCTTAGGTTTTAATATATGCTCTCAATCTCCATAGGACGAATCCGTTGCGATGAGGTGGGAGAACACACTCTTCATGTCAAAAACAAATGTAAGCATCTGCATTTGGATTAAAACATGACTTACCCTTAAAATAGTTTAAATACAATCTTTGCCATAAACATAATAATCTATTTTTTGTTCACTTGCAGGTGGTGGTCTTTTTTTCTCTCCAGAGTGTGGACCTGTCAAAGTCTCAGAAATGTCACTGTGGCTTCAAAGATATATAATATATTGGGTTTAAAACTGTCAAATAAACGTGTGTGTGTGTATATATGTTCAGTGTTGCTATTTAACCAGCACTCCACTTATTAGATTGATTGTCTGACTTGACTGAATTAAACCAGAGCAGAGCACACCACCAGGATCACCACAAGACTAAACTCACTCTAAACTTGGACTAACCTCAGCTGTCTCATTCGAGCTTTGAGTTTAGTTCTCGCCAGTACAGTATGCTTCATTTGCGACTAAATGTATAGTTTTCTCATTTTGATGTTCTTTTATCTCACATGCTGTTTTTTACGTTTTCATGTTATGCTCATTAAAAAGATCTTTTAGTTAAGTTTGAGTTAAAGGAGTGGGTTATTAAGTGGGTTATTTCTCTTGTTTTGTTTGGTAGGGTTTTATGGTGTCCCCCGTCTTACATATCTGAGGGTGTGTTGGTTGATGTGTTTGGGTGTTATCAAGTTTCCTTCTCTGAGCGTGTGTGTTCTCGTTATGAAACTATATGCCTTGATATTGTGTGATCATAACCAGAAAGTCTATTAGCTTGAAGTATTTCTTACGTATCAACTCAGGGCAATAGACTGCCTATACATACATGTTTTTGGTTAATGTGGTGAAGTACACCTGCTAGGAAACCTGTGAGAATCTGAGGAGAAATAAATTGAGACATCCACTTTAACAAACTGTAGTTAAACATTGGTAAACGAACAAGTATTTGTATTTTTTTCATACACAAGGCAAATATGGATAAATGTAACACTTTTAGACTAAAAGGGTGTGCAATATGTAGGGGGGAAAAAAACACAATTTAAAAGGTCTGTAAAATAAAAAATATGTGGGTATGAGAGTATATGTGCTGCCATTCATGTGCAGCTGTTCTTCCTGATACTTTGAGGCAAATGAACAAACCCCTTCCTGTGCAAAAAGACAGAGCATTATCTCTCTCGCATCGCTCGTTCAACTTTGAGCTCTTCAGCGCTACACTAAAACAAAACCACCACAGAGAAACCACAGACCTTGCCGCATGGAGAACGTCACAGACAGACTCTCAACACAAAACCTCCATTACACCGTTTACTTCAGTCTCTGTACTGAAGCATTTTATCATTAGTTCGTTCATGTTCTAATGCTTTTAAAACAAATAAATAAATGAATAAACAAACGCTAAATAGGTAATTAGATGGAGCACAATAAAGGTCAAAGAAAAAGAAACAGAGCAATCAGAGTACGTTGCATTCATATACACAAATATAGTTTTATTTATTTCAGTACAAAACTAGAAAGCACACAAAACTTTCAAGTATTTCATTTAGCAAATGTTTTCTAAGTGTAATATTGCTACAATTGTTCACAGTTCTTCAAGTCTTCCTAATTTAATGCAAAGAAGAAGAAAAAAATGAGAACGCATAGCACATACTCGCAGCTACTATCAGTCAACTTGAATAAGCTGAGAAAATACATGTAATCTTAATAAAGTTGATATTTTCAAATGCTAAAATAATTATGCTTATCTTGCTTGAGGGCTCATTTCGGGTTTTGCTTACAATGTGCAAATATTCAGAAAAAAAGAAACAAAGTTCTTGTTCTTGGTGGCGTCTTATTGGCTTTCTTTGTGATCTTTGTCTTTACCGGTGAGCATCTGCACAAGAAATTCATTTGCAAAGCATGAAAGCATGATCAAATTTCATCAACTCAAATTTAAAAACATTATTACTGTATTGTCAGTATGTTACACACTCTCAGAAATAAAGGTTAAAAAGATGTCACTGGGGTGGTACGGTTTCAAAAGGTACAAGTTTGTACCTAAAGGGTCCATTTTGGTACCGTAAAGGAACATATTATAACTTAAAGGCCCAGTTTCACAAACGGGGCTTAGCTTAAGCCAGGACTAGGCATTAGTTAAATTAAGATATTGAAGCAACTTTTACAAAAA